>JAAXYX010000180.1:0-56836 GCA_036851915.1 Ptenothrix huangshanensis | reverse complement strand
AACAACGATAAGTAAAACTCTATTGCTATGGTCACAAAGTAGAAACTTTACCTTCACTCGGCTGTTAAAGTGAAGTGTAGATGAGCCTTAAAACTGATTGATAATAAAATTAGCAATTAGTGGATTGCAGTTGAAATCTTTCTTTACTTATTAGAAAACTGATTTATTTGGAAAATATTATTCTCCCTGTAGTTGCAGATCTTTCAGATCATGTGGACTTCGCAAGTGAACGTTGGAGACGTTTGCAACACTGCCACTGCCTCACATATGCTTGCTTCCCTTCTTTGGAAGACGAAGACGGCAAGACGGTTCACAAAAGAAGACCGGAGGGCCCCGAATCTCGCAGCAGCCCAGCATCTTTCGCTCGGAAGCAGTTGCTTTATTCAAGCCGTCTTAAGAATACATATGCCTTTGATTGAGTTAGTCTTACTACATATTACTGCATGGCATCGGCGTTAGAGTATGTCCACACCATAGGATCCTTATTAGTCGGAAGACTTTAAACGGTGTTATGTTATGCACACGGTTTTCGTTGAAAACGTAACGTTGGTGAGTCTGAGTGCCCATACTACCCTGTCCTGTGACTGTGACTGTGATGCTGAGGCGGCTTTAAGGCTGCTAACCGCTGTCACTGCTGACTGAACTGCTGTTCAGTGTGCATGCTCTATAAGATAAACATGGGAGGGAGGAGAGAGGGATGTGGCTGAGGCCAAAGACGTTCTCATGTTTACTTACCTTAACTCATCGTCAGTAGGTCATTTCATAAACGGAGCATAACACGGCATAACAATCAACTTCAATTCCCAACAATGCTTTTCAATCTTGACAGCTAATAGTAAGCTATGTAGTCCCTAGGCCTAGGCCATGCCATGCTGTCTTTTACGGAAGGATTTTATCTGTTTATTTTCAGACGTAAATCCTATAATAATATTTATTACATTAGGTTACAGACCTAGGCTATGGTTTATCATGGTCCTGTTCAGTAGCGTAACCAGGATTTTTTTAGGCGTAATCCTATAAAAATTGCTCAAGTCGATTATAATTATCCAGTGTAAAGTTTTGCAAAAAGTTGAACCTAGCTTTTTTTCTCGTGTAGGTTTTCACAAAACTTGCGGGCATCCAGTGTATTTACAAAACTCCATCTTTTATCTACTGTCAATTATTCAAACAATCCCACATTTCCCCTGTAAATTAGAAACAGGCGTCGTTTTTTTGTAAATTTTAAAAAAATGCGTCATTTTTGTGTTAATTAAAAAAACTTTGTCGTCTTCGAGTAAATTATTAAAAAATGCATCGCTTTCTTGTACATTTAAAAAATCTGCGTCGTTTTCTTGTAAATTATAAAAAAAAATGCGTCGTCTTCTAGTTTATAAAAAAAATGCGTCGTTTTCTTATAAATTAAAAAAACTGCGTCGTCTTCTAGTAAATTATAAAAAATAATGCGTCGTTTTCTTCTAAATTAAAAAGGCTGCGTCTTTTTGTCTAAAAAAACTGCACCATTTTCACGTATGCATTACTTTTTACTAGTCTGAAAGATAATTATGCATTTTTCAATCCTGCGTAGACCTAGGCCTACGTGCCCTACGTCTAGTTGCGCTACTTGTCCTGGACCTGGTCCCTGCTTATTGCCATGGCATGTTCCTGGTCAACGAAAATTTCTCGACACCATATCATCGCGATCAAAGCAGACACATATTAGAGCATGTGTACACATCTGCTCAATTATTGTCTACCTATGAGGAATAACACTGCAAGAAAACATGAAAGCTTCCATCAAGTTCCATCATAATTATGACATGACTCATATCATAGTAGTGTAGTAGTAAATTCACACCAAAGCTAAGCTAAGCTAAGCTAAGGAAAAGGAGAAAGGCAACTTACTTGCACTGTATATTAATTAGTTTGAGATTCATGTCGAAACTGGTTGAAGTTGAAGGTGCAGAAATAAAAAGGAATGTATGAGCATGCATTGCATGAATTGAGTGACTTGTTTTTTTTACCAGTTGTCGTAAGTCAGGTGGACTCACTCACTCACTCAGTTTCTTTAGATTGCGTAGACATGCACGTTCTACTTCCACTTCCTCAGTATAGATAGGGATGGATTTTACATACCTACATATGTCTAGTCTAATAATGTAACTATTCTATTCTATTGCATATAATTATTCTATGTGAGTGAGGAGTAGAGAAGAGAGGACGAGGACGACGGCAGGCAGTCAGGACTGAACTGATTGAAGACATGAAGAAAGGTAAAAGGAGCAGATTTATTTGATATTATAGCTATGTAATTACTACATAAGGTTACCATACTTTGGTACTTTGTACGCATTCAACTACGATAAACCGAGACCGAGACCGAGTAGACGGAGGCTATAGTTGATCAGTTCTACAAAGCAGTTCTGGAAGGATGGATGCATTTGTAAACAAAGCAAAGTCAAACAAAATCCATTCATTCACAAACCTTCACGAGAGATTATCAAGTTAAATAAACTTTAGGGTTCATAGGTAACCTAATATGTAAATGTCAAAATAAATGCATATCAAGTCCATTCTCTGGATCTGAATCTGGATCTGGGTAAAATCATGCATAACAACAACATCTTTTGAATAAAGTTGAATGCACGACGAGACTTTACTTTATCATATGGCAGGTATGTAATGTATGTAGACGTATGTAAGTAATTAATTATAATTTATACATTACTATAGCTACCACAGTGTCATTCTCTAAATTCCTAAACCAACTTTTCTCACTTATACTGTCCAATCATTCATTCACTTTTCGAGGTAATTATTCTATTCTATTTCTTCAAAGTTTTCGGAACTGGACTGTAATCCGAGTTTATTAACCACTATCCTCTAGAATTTTAGAGGTTAATTTTTATCCACTTAGAGAAACAAAGCATCCCAACCATAATCAACCTTCTATCACAATCACAATCAGAATGCAAGTGTATCTGTATTCCGATGCAGTACCGGTTCCTAGAACCACAATTACATCCATGAATGGGCAAATGAAAGATCAACGAGAACACTAAACTATTCATTGCGTCGAACAATAGGAAAGAGAAACGAGACTTATGTCTGGAATAATAACCTTAGCCTTGTACTGCTATAAATCTTTCAACACTTTTACACCCATTTTGAAAAGAAACCTTATACCTATACCGCATTTGTTTCCAAAATGTTTTTTTATTATTTTTGTATTTTTAATTTTCGGAATCCTCTTCTGTCTGAAGAAGGAGAAGGTTTGAAAAATGAAATCTTAAATATTTTAATATAAAAATAAAACACGAAACACCGCTGAAGCATATAATTGATTTATACTTTTTTAATTTAAAATCTCATCCCACTAGCCTAAAAACACCAAAATGAAAAGATAATAAGAACAGCGGACCCAGAGGGGGGGGGGCTAAGGGGCTCTAGTAATCAAAGCTGGTCCATGAAGATGAAATTATGTGTAGATGTAATGAGTTTTTTGCAAAATTTTCACTTGATGTAATGCGGTTTTTCGAGCACAAAAACAGGTGCAGTTTGTTTAAATTTACACAAAAACAGATGCAATTTTTCGAAATTTACACAAAAACAGGTCCAGTTTTTTTAAAATTTGCTCAAAAACAAGTGCAATTTTTTAAATTTACACAAAAACAAGTGCAGTTTTTTTACATTTGCACAAAAGCAGATGTATTTTTTAAAAATTTGTACAAAAACATTTGCAATTTTTCAAAAAATACAGTAGATATAATGAGGTTTTTTGTCATTTGCTCCCTCCATGAACTTTTTCTGGATCTGCGCCTGGAAAAGAATCCTGATATTTACGATGCCGAATATTCCCTGTAAAAATGTAAGTAGGTACTCGGAAGAGGAACTATCGATGGAACTTTGACAACACGAGCCAACTCCGCGTCCAAGTCCGAATGCCTGTGATAGAAAGGTAGAGACTGGAAGCAAAAGAAGTAGAAAGTAGTTAAAGATGGTAGAAAGAGGAAAAAGTTGGTACTTTGTATCATTTGTGATTGTGTGTAGGATGGGAATGTGGGAATGGGACTTTGGGACTATGACTATGGCAAGGTAGAATGCTGCATCGTATCGTATCCTAGTCTCTATTCCCGACCCGACTCCCAACTCTACTTCTACTCTAAAGTGTATATCATACGGCGTTTGGAATAAAATTAAGGAATAGGAATAGCGAATAGCTGAATATTATACTATGCAATGCTCAATGCTGAATGCATGATGTGGATGTGAAAGGTGAATGGTGGATATAAGGTATATCACCGGGTGTTCTAATAAGGGTAAGTCCTAGAACTACCAAACCAACTCCAACACTTTAGCTACACTAGAACCAAAACTATAGAACTAGAAGCAGGACTGGGACGGGACGTAGAAATGTGATGTGATATTGAGACTTTGTGAGTCTTCTTGGTTTGGTTCGGTTCGGTTTCGGTTTCGGTTGCTAGAGACGTAGTGAGAGAGAGAGGGAGAGAGAGACCTAGAGACCAGTGGCGTAACCAGGGGAAGGCCAAGCAGGTCTAGGTCTACCGAAGAATTGGAGCTTATGCTATACAAGACGCAGTTTTTTTAAAAAGTTAAACAAAAACAGTCGCAGTTTTTTAAAATTTACACAAATTTAGATGCAGTTTTTTGAAATTTACACAAAAATAGACCCAATTTTTTGAAATTTGCACAAAATTACATGCAGTTTTTTAAAATTTACTCAAAATCAGACGCCCGTTTTTTGAAATTCACACAAAATCGGACGCCGTTTTTTGAAATTTACACAAAATTAGACTCATTTTTTTAAAATTTACACAAAATCAGGCGCCGTTTTTGAAATTATCCTTAAAATTAGATGCAGTTTCTTGAAATTTACGCAAAAGTAGACGCAGTTTTTTGAAGCTTACACAACATTAGACGCAGTTTTTTTGAAATTTTCATAAAATTAAATCCAGTTTTTTCAGCAGGCGTACTAGAAAAATATTCCTGCTTACGCTACTGCTAGAGACGTAGATGGAAGGGAAAGGAAAGGGAAGGAAAGCTGTATAAAGTGCCCAGACCCAAATCCAAATCCAAATCCAAAAGCATGCTGAAATAAGGAATAGGAAGCTGAACTGAAGGCTGAAGGGAAACTACAAGTAGAGTACAGTATAGTGTAGTAGGTATTACAGGGAAAGGCAAGGAAGTGTTTTGTATGTTTTGATGGATAGATGTTGATGTAGCTAGATGTAGAAAAGTGTTATAGAATAGTCCATGGGCCATGCCATGGGTACGACTGCACTGGCACAGGCACTCACTCTTCTAGTCTAACTCTGGCACAGGCCAGGCCAGGCTACTGCTACTGTGTTTTATTTGGGATTTAATATTGGCATGCCTTTGGCTTTGGCTGTGGTGCTGTACCATACCATACCATACCATACCGTAGCGTACCGTAACCGTAGCCGTAGCCGTAGCGGTAGCGGTAGTGCACTGGAGATTGGAGTGGAATTGTGCAAGTGGGAGAAGAGTAGATTGTAGATCGAGTCAAAGGCCTTTTGGAATTCAAAACACTTGCAAACAGACCTGTGTGCACTTCTGTGGGAGTTTTTCGGTAATAACGGAATTGGTTTGGTTTGGACGGTAGGGTCGCCTCCACTCTTCCTCCCTCTCTCTCTCACACTCTCTCTCTCTATTTTTCTCGTTCTCGTTCTTGTTGGTGTTGGTGTCTGTGTGTGTTCTTGTGTTTAGAAGCAGTATTATTGTAATTAGATAAATAGTTTGTTACATCGTATTAGGATGTGACCTAATAGCGAGTCCGGACTAACTTAAGTTGAGTGGTTGGTGGTGTGTTTCTTGTGATCTGGTGCTGCATCCACAGACTCGATCGACAGTACAGTCCACCACAATACAAGTCAATCCAATCAAGTGATTTCAATATTTCCATCTCACATATTTACAAATCGCACATCTAACATCTTCACTTTATTCATTATCTGTCTTGGTCTTGGACAAGTCCAAGTCCAACCTCAACTTGTTATTCCAATCTTTGTATGTTGTGCCCTGGTTGTCGTTGTCGTTGTCGTTGTCGTGGTCGTTGTGGTTCCCATTCCCGTTCTCGTATCTCTTGGGCCAACTGGGCTATGGACTTGAGCTAACAGTCAGTCAGAAATTGTGAGCAAAGTTTGCATATTCTATTAATTAGTCAATTACAACTACAACTTACTAACGAAACTAGTAGGTATATAACTTTGGCTTTGCTTTAACTACAAACAAAGGATATATGATATAGTATAGTGGTAGTGATATGGAGTGGGCTTTTACTTTACCATTTACTGGCACACTACTGTACTACTAAGAGTAGCGACTAAAAACTACCACTTTCTCATATCTCTCGTTGATCATCATCTTCCTCTAAACTCTCTAGTAGCCAAAACTAAAGTTTTCTATTTTTTAGTTGTCCTTTACTTCTACCTAGTCTTAACTTCTTTCAAGTTGCAAGTATAGTCTGGGCTCTTTGTTGAGTCATAATAATTGATAATTGTGACCATTAAGGAATTAGTGAATTGTGTCGTGTGGTTGGCTGGTGGTCGTACGATTGACGATTAGGTAATTCAAGTCTATAATAGTACAACTACCAACTACAGTCAACTTGTTCATTGATAGTTTTGTGTTTGCACTTTCGTCATTCGTTATTCCTCATTCTTGTTCCTTCAAACATTAGATGAAAGTCTGTGACTTGAGTGCAGTGTAGTTGATAATTACGTATTTAGCTAGTTGGAAATTTATGTAATACATAATACAAGATTGTCTTGTGCGTTTTGCTCTTAGTTCTTGGTATTCACTTGTTTTCTTGGGATCCTGGTGTCTGGTTCTGGTTTATGTGGGAGGATTGTGTGGTGGGGTTTTTAATTTTCCAGTTCCAGTTCCAGTATAATTCATTCATCATTGATCATTGATAATATGTTGTAGTTTATGTGAGTGAATTATAGAATAAGGGATTAGGTTCAGGTTGTAGAAGGCTAGAAGGTGTTGGTGGGAAGTGGGAATAGAAATTTGATACTAGTGCAATTGCGACTGTTTTTGTTTGGCATTGGGTTGACGATTTACGATTGACGATGTGCAATTGGAATTGCATGGAAAAGCTAATGATTGTATTGTATGATGGTCAGTGTCAGAGTCAGAGGCCAAGGGGTGTTGGTATTGATACTAATCATTGATTCAGATTGACTGCCTGACTGACTGATTGACCGACTGACTAACGGAGTGATTAATTAATTACCTATTAGCAGTTATACATTCTATTGGATCAGATGTGTGGGAAATGTCTAATTATGAATTAGGGAAGCATTATTGGCGCAATTAGGAGCCATTAAGATTGTGACGGTAGAGTCACATCACAATCGTTAGCTTATAGAATTACTAATGTTCATAGTTAGTTGACTAAATGTACCTTAATGTAAAAGTGAGTATGAGTGAGTAGAGCACTGTATCGTCAATCGACGGTGTTATCGATAATGGCATTGATTGACTGTTAAGTATGTGTTAATGATTGAATGTGTTGAGTGGTCTATTGGAATGAAGCTAAAGCCAAGTGGATTAGAATTAGAATTGCCGATTAGGAATTGACGTATATGAAATGCGAAGGACTAACATAACATAAGGCAAGGCATGTCACATGTGGTGGTGGTGTGTCAAGTGTACTCAGTCGAGTCGAGTTGTGACTGTGTCGATTGTGATAGTGTCACGTTTATGAGAGTTATCCAAAAAGTAGTTAATCAGTTTGTATCTATAGTATACAGAGGTGGTAGCTAGCAATCGTAGAGGAGATGATTTGCTACTGAGTATAATGTTAGTTAGTTGCAAGTTTGTAAGTAGTAATTACAATCAGGGTGGTTTAAAGGGGGACTATGATCAGGATCTAGCATAATTATGTAGATATGATAGGACTACGATTGGGGAATGTTAGCTGCTTCATTTCCAAAAACTAAAAAGTAAATATAGTCGTTTAGACATACATTCAACATTATTATAAGCTTAAAACTTGAATATTGAATGTCGTGATAAGGCGAGGGAACAAAAAACATTGTGATTAACTATTAGTTTAATTATATATGGCCTTCTCGTTCAAGTTAGTACACTTGGTATACAGGTAGGCATGCATGTAGTTATGTAAACTGTAAAAAAGATATAATAATATATCCTTATTGAAATGCTTCTGGATGTGTAATTACCTACCTAGGCATGTTAAAAATAATGTTTTCGGAATACTTCTGAAGTAGCAGCTAACAGAAATAACTGGTCCAAATAGAATGCGAAAACTTGGGGCTGAAACCAGACTGGTGTCCCATTAACTGTCTGTGTTTGCTAGAAAAAAAGGTTCTGTTGTAATAAATAGTAGTATACTATGTGGATATATTATTATTGTATTGTAATTAGTGCCTTTATTATGTAGGCATTGTAAGAGTCACTGTTGCTCTGCTACAGTAGCCTCACGACTCAGAATCCATACCAAAATATTAACCTAGGATTAATGTAGTTTGTGAGTTAATTTGGTGTAATTGATTCCTAAACGATTTTGGAGTCTGAGGAAAATTTCTCACAATTAGTTGTTTAATTAAGAGGAATACTGCGATAAATCCAAAGTTCATTATAATTTAGTACTGAAATCTGGCATGCAATTTTATTGTCGATTGTTATAATTAATTCAGCTAATTGTTGTCTTATTTAATGATCGAAGTATGAGCAGCTGACTACGAGAGTGCATGCTAGGCAGGGTGCACGTATAATGTTAGTTATTGGTGCGATAATTTAGTCGAATTTTGTAATTGCTTGTTTGATTTGACTAATGGTGATAGTAATGACAATGACAATGACAATAGGGGCTTACTCGCCATGTTATGAATGAGGATGGTGATTGATGAGTACAATTTAATATTATTTGTCTCTGTTTATTTTCCAGGAAGAAAAAAGGTACCGAATGACAAGAAGTCGGTTGGAGAGTTGAGCTGACAGAATTTGTTTTTGTTGTCTGTGTACAAGGTGAAGAGAAGAGTTCTATTTGAATACCAATTCTATCTATCTCTACAATTTTCGTGAGCTTTTTCTATTTAACGTTGGCTGTTCATCAATGAATACATCAACGTTCAACTTTGAGATTCTAAACACCGACTTCTGCTGAAAGTAACAATCAGAACAAGAATACATTTGAATTCGAAGGAATCTATCGAACTTTTTGTTTGTCTTTTGGTTCTTCATTCATTTCTAATGTACCAACTACCTACCAAATATGACTAGGCCACTGCTACACTGAGTCAATGAAGACTCCTAAATACCTGTTTCTACTCAATCTTCAAGTTTAGTGATATTAAATCAACTGAAATTGAAGCACGAATACTAGACACATCTTTTAACATTTTTTTGTCCGGTTTCAATATTTTGAGTTGAATTCAACTTCGAAGTTAAATGCTTCTATCTGTCAACCTTGGAAGGAAAGATTACTAGAACCTACACAGTGTGCATTATTGTTCATAGTTTATTTGTTTTTCCTTTACCGTAAACTCTTTAAAATTGATTGGAAGTATATACAACTTAATCAGCTACAGTTAACAGTTCTTTATCAGTCGTTCATAAATGTATTGATTTTGTTTTAATCTGAAGTATATATCTCCTGAGGCATATACTTGATCGTATGATTTTGTTAGCGTTTGTTCCGCTTCTACGTGATACATAACTGCACGATCTTTTCATTCGTTTGGTTTTCTAAAATTCGGGAGACATATCTTGTCGAGTTAAAATGTTTAAGGAAAACAGTGAACAAGAATATTGTAGTTGGAATTTGTAAGTACTTGATTATAATATACTTCAAAAATAATTATTGCAAGTTGTTGTTGATTGCAATTGCAAGCACTGGCGGATGGAAGATAACAGTCTTCATTCGATCATTACGTGTTTATAAACCGTTTTATTTCTCCTTGTTTTCGTATTGCATTTTTCTCTTTCTAACCCTCTCACTAATATAATTATAAAAAAACACCTCTCACACCCATACACACTTTCGCAGAATATGTTTGCTAATTACATTTAAAACAAAAAACAACTGCTACTACTTTCAGCACATCTTCCGTTCTCAATCAATAATTGCAAGTCACAAATTCAAAGTGCAATATTAAATATTATACATAGTCCGTATTGTGCCAACCATTGACTTCTGTGCTTTTTCATACGCAACTCACTATAAACATTTCGCCGTTGTCGTGTATTTGTTGTCCCGTTTCATAATTAGGAATTAATAAGTTTAAAATTTTTGTTTTGTTTTTGTTAATTTTTCTATTTTCTTCCGTTACCTGTGTTCTACCGTTTGAAAAGATACCAGAACAGAACCATGCCGTCACATGGCTACAGTGCAAGTGTGATAAAAGACTGGCTTGTCGGTGGGGTCGACTTTAATTTAGCGGGTAATGGCGGTCCTGCCTGTACTGAATTTACTCCTCCTTTCCGACGATACGCAGAATTTGTCTTTGGAATGATCATTGCTGCCATCCTGATTGCCCTGACGTACAAGTAATTAATCCCATTTTTTATACCCGTATGTTAACGATTTTAAATAATATTTAGGTACATTATTTGCAGCTTGTGGCTTGAATTATAAATGCTGCAATTAAATTGGGTACGATTGAGTTTATTGTGCTTGCTTCAAATCACTCAGTTTTGGATCAGATTTTGTAGTCCGATATTTCATTTGTTCTGTTTCAGAAAATGCACTATACCAGAATGCCGAGGATCAACTCGACGAGATCGAGGGGGCAGGAAAACTTTGCTGGCCATTGTTTCCCTTATATTTGGCATGGAAATCGCCTATAAATTCGCTACAAAAACTGTCATATTTCTACTCAATCCATGCCATGTAATCACTGCAATCCAGGTAAGCTTGAATATTTTAGTGGTAATTAATTATTTCAAAAGTAACTTTACATTCTCCCATGAGACTGAGGCAGAGCGGAAAAATCTATGAAGAAAATCTTTACGTATCCGTTCTTTTGCAATTGTAATGGAGTGAATTGGCTTCAGAAGATTTCAAGCAGGAATTAATTTTTCCAGTGTCAGTTTTGTGAGTATGGGTGTCAGTGAATTTACTTTGACTTAATTTTGCTGTTGTGTTACTGTTTTAAATTTTACAAAATTATGGTACAGCTTCTTGCTACCACGAATTTTATAGCTCAATTTGTTAGCTGTTGCTTAGAATATCCACTTGCACTATATAACTTATAAATATTAAATGAAAGTTAAAATATTATATATTCAATGCAGTCAGTGCAGTCAGATGATTACTAAGCGTCTGTCACTGTATTCACACGTCGTAAATTCATAATCAAAGCGTGTGCTTGGGATTACAACTTTTTAGAATCACGTTTTATTTAATAAATAAATTAGACTAGAATGTTGTTTTAGCTGTGTACCATAATTGTACACAAATGTGGTATGAATATCAAGCACGACCAATTTATTGCAACAGCTGTGGACGTGAATGTGGGCTACTATTATTGTTATCAATGGCATTTGTAACAGCGACAATCGTGGAATAGCTTATTATGTACTTTTACAGAATAGTAAAACTTTCCGAATTTTGATTTTACAGATATACTTACTAGCCGCCAGTCCATCGCGCTTTGTTACTGCTGTTTTTCGCATTCACCTAAACTTTTTGAATGGTGCTGTACTTGCTCTTCTTTTTCCTGTAACCAACACGTTATTCGTAAGTTGTCTGGAAGTACTTTCTTTCAGTCAGTAGAATAGGAATCTGATTATTTCAGTTATAGTTATTTGGTAGATTTGAAAAACAGTACCACTCCGGACAATCGGTACGGTAAAGTGATTCTTTTGAAAACAAAATTATTGTTATTGTACTGTTGAAATTATTGATACTCATTCATAGTTAACATTGTGTTGCAGCTTCCGTTTGAGACAGAAATATACTTCATCCAACATTTCATGATGTTAGTTACGCCGTACTATCTTCTTCGTGTTGGAGGTAAATGGTTGTTTTTTTTATCTTTTTGTTTGGTACGAGTCATCAAATTGTTGTCTTTTCTGAATTTGTCGACAGCATAGCCATTTTATCGACAATGCATAATCGTAGTAAGTTGCACCCATAAGTGAACTGAAGATCGGGAAGACCGAACAAAGTTTACTGACAGTCGCTTCCTGCAGTAAAACACACAGATAATTTAGAATCTAATTAATAATACCAAACCAAGTAAATGTCGGAAGAAAAACAGTTATGAATATCGACGTTAATTATTGATGATAAAATTCCATTATTTTTTAAAGGTACGTACAACGTGGAAAAGCTGACTGACTTTGCCTGGTCATACATGGCTTTCGCTATAATGATTTTGTACCACTTTATTATCCTGCTTCCCATCGCAGTGGTAAGCTATAATTAATTCATTGAGTGAAAAATAATTTGCTGCGCATAATCTGTGGTATGTAATTAGAATTCTGTAAAGGGTACTACGTATTCTAATACGGTGTTCTATTTTGACTATACAGCCACTGGAGGTGAATCTAAGTCAGATGTTGTGCCCAGCAATTTCGGATCCCTTCTACGGACCGGACTACAGGGTTTGGACATGCTTTCACCAAGCACTGTTTGTGCCCTTTTTGTGCAAATTGTACTGTGCCACAGCTACATTTTTTATAACAAAGTTTCCACTGACGAAAGTGAAAAGTAATCTCGATATGGACTTGGCTCTTCTAACCTCAGTAGAATCCAAAAATGGAATCAAGCAGTGTCACAGCTGCAACTGTGGCATGTAGCCAAATATAACTACCCGGATGAAATACAAGATTTTAGTCACATACTTAATACTATAAAAGAATTGAACTGCGCATCGTTAAATCATGACAAGGTGCGAATGTGACATCATATGCATACCAAAAATATCTATACAAAATAATATGTTAAATAATAACTACAATGCATCACAAGGCATGACATTTGACTGAAACTAACTTAAGCGTGTGTACGCTTTTCGGTATACTGAACTATTCAAAACATACTGAACTCCACATGAAGCAGACCCTTGAACGGATATGATTTATGCCAAGTCCAACCATCAGTCTTAACATGAAACCGCACGAAACTTGTGAAGACGAAAGTAATGAAATATACACAACTCGAAACATGAAGCGCACCATTATTTTGTTACCCTCTTATATTACAAACTACAGAAAATACAAAAAAGGAATACCCGTGTCACGTACCAATCATCTAACTAATAATGCAACTTAACAATATTGTTCGTTACAAAAATACTGTTATATTATTGTGTGGAACATGATATTAATTCAAATTTAGTCAGTTGCATTAGTTGTGTGAGTGATACAGGAGATTTAATTAGTTCAGTTGTTAAATTAAAACAATAGACTGTATTTAAGGAACACATTTATGATTACACTGTATTGTATTAACGAAGCGAGTGTCTGACATTCCAGTTTAAGGCTTGAAAGATAGCTCGAATGATTTAATACATTTAGTACAATCTAGCGTATAATATTGTCGTAGGTATATGATTAATTACTACGGGGTACTTATTGCTACGAGTAAATAGAAGAAGCTTATTTTCGTTTCACTTGGACAACCTAACATGTAGTGAGACTATACACATGAGCACTGATTTGCTTGTGAGTAGATCAGTTGTTGGTAGTAGGGAAGAATTTAGTCGTAGTTAGGTAGACTTTAATCGAAACTTTCTTGAATTGCTCATTGGATTAACACAGTTCCCTAAATAGCTTTAGATTCAATTCCCCTCATATCGCTATATACAAGCATTTATATTATTGACTTAGCATTTATAGGCTGTGAACCACGACTACGTCTTCAAGAAAAATAGCATTTAATAATTACATCATATAGAGCATGCATATACTATGCCGCTTCATCCCCTAGACCATAGATCATCCGTCTGTATGCAGTCATTTCATGTACTTACTTGGCTGTCGCCAGGAGAAAGTGAAATCAAATTAAAATATAATCAATGTAATGTGGAGAAATACCGTGCATTCTAGTAGGTATGTCAACACCCAGAAGTCGCTCTTTCGCTTCAGGGTTGTTGATGTCGGTAGCAATATGGATGGGCTTTTCTTTAACTACCGTTGTTTATATTTTGAACTTGTTTCGGATTTATGAAGATGGAACTACAAATATCATCAGCTATAAATAATTATATATAGTTAACTAATCAGGATGTTAATACATTTAGTAACAACGATCAAGAGTCCAATGATAAATTAATCAGTGTAGAAATCCTTCCTTTAATTTGTATAGGTAGTACGCCTACATTCTAGTGGACCGTAAAGCTACAGTTTGTGTAAGGGTTTGTGACACCCAATGCACACTTTACTATAATAATATTTGCTCAGTTTGTGAAACAACCACGGCGCTAATACTGTAGCACTTTCGTAAGATAAAAAAAATGATAACTTCTTGTTAGTTTAGCATATCTAATTACTGCAAACAAAGAATTTTTGGTGAATAATTTGAACAGCAAGCAAAAAGTATTTATGTGATGCCAACTAATTTAACCTACATAGTGTAAGTGTGTAAAAGGAGAATGTAAAATGCAATCGGTTTAGTTTTAACTCAATTATATTAATTATTAATAATATATTATGATACTCACTGAGTATGGATTTATTACTGTTACTAAAATAGTTATTGTATTGTTTTTGCACAAAAAGATATATTATTGTTGTTAAAGATTACACAGTGGAAGAACAATACTGTTGATTTGACAAGTCATTTACGTTCAAGTAATCTATCTCTAGTACGTTTCTGTTGACCGCAGGCTTGATTCACGTAGGCAGTGGATATTGGATTTGGATAGCCATGCAGAACACAAGCAGCCCCACAGTGAGTCGAACGGTCAGGACAGTTCAGTTTTGATAATTTTACTTACACACTTATCGTTAGTACACATTTAGCAAATTTATACTTGTAGAGCTATTGAATTAGATGTTAATATGAAATTGTAAATACATTATTTTTGAAGAATTCTGCTTCAGAGAAGGTTAAAAAAGATTGTCTGTTTCTAATAGATAAAAGTACATAGATAATAATTAATGTAGCATATTTGTACTTGATGAGTACGGAGAAGGTATGCACTGTGTAGTTGGGTAGCGTGTAATCAAGTGAAAATTGTTTTGAATCCATGCTAGCAGCTACAGCTACAAGTATTGGTCACCAAGTCCCTTTGACAGGCACACTTACACCTGCGTTCGGGTGCATGTTTTCTCCTGTAGAGTATACCTAAGTGTAAACGCTAGATTATGAAATTATCCAGTGAGTTGAGTTGGTTGAAAACAAGCGCGTCTATTAAATAATAATTATACTATAACGATTACGGAAAAATTTCAAAACGAATAACTCGGAGTAAATATTATACCTACATAATTATATTAGCTTAAATCCGCAAGGATTCTGTATAACATAACATAACATACTTTCTTAATTAGACTAAGAATTAAAAATTTAGTACTTTTTATAATCTAAACTGACTTGAGTTAGGTAGGGTGGCACAAGAAAGGGAAAGGTTATTATTTTGTGTCGCACTTTCACCTACGGGAATACTTATGGGTCCTTGTCCTTTTTCGCCAGTGAGAAGCACATCCTATTCCACAACTATAAGGAGCAATCAGTAGTGAAAGTCGCTTTGATCTACCCTATCCTATCACATCCTATCCTACCCTAGTCTATTCCTACAGTCAGTGTAAACCGTAACTGTAACTGTAACCGTTACTTCGTATTAACTATATATAAATATTGATACTAACAGCGGAACAACACGATGCTCTTGCTCTTGAATGAGGCTATACAGATACATATATGTATGTAGTTGCGGAATACTTATAATTATATTGAAACCGTGAAGAGTTATAAAATTACGAGTGATGATATGATGCGGTGTTGTGAAGCTAAATAGTTGCCAACCACATGTTTCATGCTATGAATTTGATGTAGCTTATACAGTGTCGAGTAGAAAACGTCAAGTCAAGTCAAGTCAAGTCAAATCAAGGTTTAAAATATTAAGTTTCAATCTAAGACATTTGCCTACAATATACATACATACATACATACGAGAGAGAGAATAAATACCTAAGGTAGATTACGACTGCTATAGTGACTATATAGAGAGTGTGGTATTTATAACTGTTATCATTACTTTGCAATTCCTATTCGTATTCGTACTCGTACTCGTATTCGTAGCAATGAACATGAACATGACAAAAAGAAGGGGGAAGAGTCGTAGGTTGAGAGTTTAGGATTGTGATTAACAAACTACGATTAGATTTATATATGATTTATATTTACATCTACATACATGAGACAATATTGATGAGCGTAATCGTAAACGTACTCAAAAAGTGTGACCGCAGTCTCTCCATAAATATGTCAGATAATGCTCGTGGGACAGAGACAGAGTCACTGTCATTTATTTTTCATGGGGAACGAAGACGCCACTAATCGTAAGAACGAAAAAAGACATGGTGTAGCCAAATGGATTGATTTGCTCGTCTAACGTTTCAATGTTGTTTATTATGTTCTCACAAGAAAATGCTAGAGGCTAGAATGCTAGAACCCAGGACTCCAGTGTCTCTATCTCTACAGTGCAGTGGTGTTTACACAAATACCTTTACAAGGGTGTTACAAACTGATTTGCTTAGTGCTTTTCCTATAGAGTTAGTCTCCAGTTTTTGCTCTCCAATCCAATCGTAGTAGGGTAGGTAAGTACATATACTTAGAACGTGTGTATCTTGTTACTTTGTATCTCTATTTGTCTTAGGGAAAACGTAAAAAAAGTAAGGTAAACATCTCAGCATGTTGGCTTGGCTTTCAATTCAATATAATCTGGCTTAGTTCACCCTTTCTCTCTTTCTCTCTCTATCTCTCTCACTCTCTCTCTCTATCTCTATCTCTCTTCCTGCACACGGAGGTTTTCGGATCAGGTGTTGTATCTAATATAATTATATGTATGGGCTACACATTACGTGGCAACGGAAGGGTAAAAAAAAGTAGTTAATTCTGTTGACAACTCTTCTTAGTTTATCTTAATCTTGGTTAAGTAGAAAAGACGATACTTGTAATTATTATTATATTCTGTATTGTATCATTGTATGGCCTTGTTAGACATGTTGAAGTTGAAAGTAGGAGAGTAGGAGTAAACCTGTTACGTCAGATCTTATGGAGAGGTGAAAGCTATGGGTAGCTGAAACCGTGATTAATCGCGCAAAAAAAATGCAGAACTACTATTGTACATACGGTATTGAGGTAACAAAAAAAGGAAACAAGTCTACATGCTATAATATTATAACCTGCTTTATTATTATGTACTACTATTATACTAGCTAAGTAGGTATGAACTCTTCACCGTCCTACGGTTGAACAAAGTATGAGGCGTATTATCAGCTGCGAAAAACCGAATATTACATTATTAAACAAAGTTAGAAGAGAATTAAACTTACATATAAATACACTATATTCGTTACTTCTGTAAAGCTCAAGGCTCAACGGTTGTTTTTCATGAACGTATGTAGCCAAGCAGATTAAATAAATAAAAAGTTATTCGCAGAGAGTTGATTCTGTGACTCGAGACTCGAATTCATTGTTGACTTTGAGCCCTTTTATTTATTCTGTGCATGGCATGGCATGGCATGGCATTGCATGGACATGGCTTATGGATTGTCTTTACAACCAAGATATTCTTCCATTGTCTATAATTATAGTATGCTGTGATATGCACACATTAAATATTAACTTTTCCGGCTCGGTTTATGCAAGCAAAAATAACATCCTTTTGTGGGAATATTATGGATTTGAAATTGCATCGTCGGGTCGGAGTCGGGGAGCATTGGTTAAAACTTTTATCAATTCACGGCATGTATGTAAACTATAGAATAAATAAATACGATGAATGTGACCACGCAATAAGTAGGCATGTTGAAAAGACCCAGGTCTGAAAATCTTCAGTTTTCTTTATTTATCGTGGCTGACGTAAAAACTCCTGCCTGTAACTTCGTGAGAACTAACAAGTAGCAGTAGAATAATAAGCGAAGGCGAAACCTTCCGGACCCGGACTTCCGTTTCCGATTATTCTCAAACGCCTCAAAGAACAGAAATGCAATATGATTCTGAGAAGTAAGAGAGAACGGAACGCAGTAGCAACGAGTCTTCTCCTAAAGGTAGATAAATTATGAAAATGTTAAAAATACATACTTTAGTTTTAGTATAATCAATCTCATGATATGATACAATTGATATCAGAAACATGATGAAAGAGAAAATAATATTTTATTAACATGAGCTTATACAATACTTCTATATGTACTTAATAAATGTGGCGTTGAATGAAGCTTTAATTTACCGTTTGATGCTTGAATTGATTCAATAATGTAGGCGTAGTGGATATTTTTGAATGTATTGAATTTGAACGCGAATTTTGAATGCTAATTTCCATTTCCAGCATACTAGAAGGTTCAATTTGTGAGCTTGATGAAGCACTCAAGAATTTTCCAACTGAGGGTATTCTTCGATTAAAACTTTGTTCATTTCATCCTGTGGAGAATTTTGTAGTGAATGCTTCAATATAGAATGAGCTTCGAGTGCTACATTATCCTTCTGAAATCTAGAAGATTCAGTGGGTGGAATATCCAAATTTCGGTTGATAATTTCTCTTAATGCTATCCATAGCTCGAACAGCAGCTCTCCTGAAACAAAAGCGCAAGTTGGAAATATTAAAATCATACTTCATAAAAGATCGATCATTCTTTTTTAAGTGTTGTTATAATTAAGTCCAAATACCTTTACATTGATATATCCCGGGATATATTACATCGTAAATGTGTAAAACTTCAATGCACAAGTTGTATTTTCTCAGAAGCTGAAGATCGTTTAAATCCGCAATGCCTCCCTTCTGTCGCCCGTATAAAAGACTTAAGTACAGCTTGACTTGACTAAATACGGAATGATTGGGATGTAGATATTTTCCATTGTCAAATTTTGTTAATAATGACTCTAACGTATCAATGTCACTCAAGGTCTTGGGGAAAAATGGCCTGATCCTTTGAACAATATCTTCGATATCCGAATAAGAATTATTCTCAACCAAGGTGACATCGAGATCGGAGTCACATTTGGGGTTGGTGTTGGTATCGGTATCCAAACAAAAAGTACTATTCGCGGCATTAGAAATGAGTACAGTTGACATAAAGGTTTTTAATTCTGTGTCATCCAGACATCGTTTACAGGAACAAGTGAAGAACCAGTTTGATTTCATTTCGGCATGCCGTTGTCGGGTATCATCCATAAGGCACAAGTACGAGGTAGTTAATGGTTCATCTTTAAAAATTTTATAAGCAGCTTTAACCACCATTCTTCCTTCACAATGGAGATCAAAATTTCTATCAGTATTAGCTATACATGAATGGGCCATTAATGCAGTGAAAAAATAAAGTCCTTCGAATCCTACCGAATTTTTGACATGACTGTAAGCGTTCATCCTCATGACTCCGAGACAATGTCGAGCAGCATCGATTAAAGATTCCGTGTCTTCCTTAAGATCTTCACATTTATTTTTGATTTGACGATTATCATCATCTTCTTCTTCATCCATAAATAGGTACCAATTGAGTCGTTTAAAAATTTCGTCAATCAGATCAAAAGCACCGATATTGGCTTTGATTAATTCCTCTACTTTGGACTGAAGCCGACGAATTTGCATCCAATGAATGGGGTTTCGGTATCGCATGAAAAGACATCGAATTGTGGATATAACATTACACATGCTTTTAGTATCGACATTTTCCAGTAGTTGTAACCAACCTTGATTGTTAATATGGTTGAAAATTCTGCATTCATTTTCCTTATGAGTTAGACTACTCGAACAACTTTGGGAACAAAATAGTGACGAGTGGCAATGAAGACAGGTGTAATTTAGTTGACAAGCTTCAAAACACACGCAGCATACGGTTCGGGTTCCCGTCACGGTCTTGGAATTACTTTCAGAAGCAGAATCAGTATCACAAAAGGTATTCGATGATAATTCTTTAAACTCTACAAGAGGTCCTCTAATTATAGCCGGTTCGTCTATAATTATTTCACCGGGTTCAATGTCTTTATTTGCAACCAAATGACGTCCGACGGTGGAATCAAATTCTATTCGAAAAACTTTTGCACTGCCAACAACGCCAACTTTTTGCTCTGCTGGTCGACTGTTCTTGTTCGTGTCTACATTAAATGCCATTGTGCAGTCAATTCGGTTTTCTAATAATATTGAATACTATTGAGCTATGCGTAAATGAGTAACTACGAGTATTGTCTTACAATCTTGGAACTTAGGAGTCCATCAGTAATCAGTAATCAGTATCAGTCTTGCAATTAATAACAAACAAAACATCAAAAAAAACTCAAAATCGTAAATAATACCAAGCGAGCACGTGCTAGTCAGATCTCCTTGTATTTTGTATACCGCCAATGCCAATCCCTTACCCAATTGTGTATTCTGTAGCACTCTATTATTGCATTTTTTTAATCCTTTATCGCATAAAAACTTTGACCTAGTTTGATGAAATTCAGATTTAGAAACTGACGGTATATGATTTAATTATGTCCGTATAAAACTGAAATAAAAATCTGCCACAAATTAGAGCAAGCAAGCCCTTTATCGTTCAAATTCATAATTATAAGTAGCAGGCCCTGTCAAACAGAAACTTCAACGAGAAATTAATTGCATTTTTGATTGCACTAAGCTATGTACATAAATATCTAATGAACGCGTGTTATAAAACCAAAATCTGGATTTTTAATGATGTGAAATACTCTAATCTTGAAAACAAGATCCGAAAAAATCAGGAAAATCAAGAAATTCTATTCAAATCCCGAAATTGGGGGTGTGAGGAAATTCGACTCCCAAAAAAGCACGACAAAGCAGGAAATTCAGTATCGCTAGAACGGGAAATTTCAATTTAGGAATCAAGAAATGTGACAGGATAAAAAACAATGAGCGTTCTATTCACTCAAGGGGATTAGAAGATAAATAACTTTTATTTCGTCATACTTATTATTATTGTAGGACATTCGGCAGCTGTCGTTAGATTCACAATCAAAACTACATATGTACATAATTAATAAATAGCATTGGGGAACACATGACAAGACGAAAGTAATATAATACAATTACTTCTTTTATTTCGAGTATCACATAATTAATTAAAGTCTAACCGAAATCTATATAAAGTTTAATTAGTAATCGTTTAATTCGTACAAGGTTAATGGTAACTGGTAAATTCACTGACTCGTTATACTCGTTACAATTCGCTGACCGTTGAACTTTGGTTTTATATCTGTTGTCATAATGATAACTGGCAAAAACACAAAAGTGCTATAAGCAAAAATGCATAAGCATCCCTAGTCTTAGGTAAAATTTCAGGAATCAGGGTATAAAATTATAATTTACATCGTTTTTTTTTCTACAATTTGTATCTACGTAATCATCATAATTACACCAAAATCGAGTAATAGTATTTAGAAGTGTAATTGAATAATTTCAAATACGTTTTGCGACTACGCATTTTCACTGGGAGGCACATAGTAGTATTGCATAAAGTAATAAAATACGCCACAAATGAGTAAAGTCCAATGGTCAACATAAACTATAAATTACATTAAAGTACAATTACTAGTAATAGTTTATTTATAAACTTAAGTACCAATTGTGCAGTCAAGGTAAACATTTTTCTTCAGGATAGAATGCCTAGTTAAATAATTGCAATATTTTCTTGTCAAGTATTTAAACAAAAGCTGCTGTGATGACTTGATATTGATTACGACGACCAATTGTAGTTACATATAAGTAAACTAGAGTGTTGTATTAAAAGCTAATAATTATGCAAAGTACATCGAGGTTGGAGGTTACAGCAACTGTATACCCGTAGAAGTCTAAACTACCTATTCAGACTACACAACAGTTGATAACATTATTTATTCTAGTTGAAGTCATTTACATATGGCATCAATAACTACAAAATATGACTGACTTTGTAACTGCATTAACATTTCGACCTCGTGTAACTAGTGTAACAATTCCTGGAGGTTTTGACAGCAACTTATATTGCTAATAAATACGCATACTGACTAAGATTTGAATCAGCGGGGTTCAAGTTCTTTCGTCTAATTTTAACAAGGAAGTAAAATGCTGTCTCTGGAAGTTATAAGATCAAGTACAATTATGTAAACTCAAACACCACTAGCCAAAAAAGACAACCTTTCCAATAAATTAAGCATAAATTGATCGGAACCTGCCTACGTACAAAAACTTACTAGCTACATAATTAATCATTCTTTGCAGACATTCATATTGCTGAAATTCCAAGTTCCTGCAGCATAGTTGTATTAGTCTAAAATACAATTTAATAATACTCTTCATATAAACGACGGAAGATACGCTAACACGGCAGATAACTGTATACATAAAAGTACAATTAGCATACGATTATTGGTAACATTATTTTTAGTTGGTTGTTTGAAGTACATAGTAAAAATAGTCATTCTTTTCTGCGTTCGTCGGAGAAAGAGTACTTCAAGGAAGAATACAATCACTAAAGAACTGGAGTTTGAGGCGATCCATATTCAAAAAAATTATAAATGGGCTGAACAATGTCACGTACTTTCCTTAGAATATATAATTAATGCGAAGTACTAAGTGGCTCATTTCCAGCCGATCTGCTAGTAAAATACGGGTTCGCCAGTAAGTCCACTTTGTTTTGCTCCTCAGACCCTCAATGGATTTTGATGTGCCACACCACCTTCCGCACACAAAGTTTTTGCAATATCAACCATATCTTTGTAATTCTCCAAATTGTTAGCCCCTTTGGTTTTTCCTAAATTACTCTGCACACGAACAGCAGCCTAAAAAACAAAAGAGTCCATGTTTTAGAAAGATAATAATTGCAAGGATCTTCTTTCTTAGGTCTTAAAAAGGGAAAAGGTAAAATGTTATGTCTTACTTCATTGCACCAAACTTTGGCCATTAAAGCCTCATGAGCTGCAGAAGGTAGATTCTTTTCTAGTGCACTGGATGCACGCGACAGAACAACTGCCATGGTGTATGTATCTATTGCAGCTTCCGCTAAGCGATTAAGAATAAATTGCTCCTCTACAATTCCTTTACCGTGTTTCACCAAAACATCCTCTATCGCCTTTCCGTAAGCTTCAACACACTGGAAGAAAGAAATGACAATAAATGCTGTTACTTTCCACTGCTGGAGCTTGAAGGAATTAAGAAATTTTTAATATAATTTTGCTTTCAAATTAACATCCCGAACCTGAGAGGTTAGTCCAGCTTGTTTGGAGAGACTTGGATGAGCATGAGAGTTTAAAGTAGTGCTGGGTGAACTGACGGACTTCATTAATCGCTTGCTAGCTTCGGTAAATACTAAGCCAATATTTGCAGTTGGATTCTTTAATGCTTTCTGCAATTCTTTCAGATGTGCGCCCGCATGTTGGATACCTACAATTCACAAACAAATTAACATTTTACATACATTGGTTCCAAGAAGTATCAGTTCCTACTAATTTAATGTTTTTCCAAATTATTACTACGTTGGATCCCTAATTAACCATACTTGTTTTCAAAGCACACTAATCAATTACTACAATACCTTACTGGAATGACTATAGTATGCACACGACTACAAACGAATTCGTTTCGCATAACACTACATCTAAGCGCAAAAGTTGGCAGATTTGAGAAAACTTTTTGGTACTTTTGAATTACCTGTGAGAACTACGAATAATCGTAAAATGTCATTTGTTCCTTCAAAAATTCGGAAAATTCGTAAATCCCTTAGGACTCGTTCTAAACCAGTTTCTTTCATGAAACCCATTCCGCCCATAATTTGAATAGCCTCATCTACAACGTACCATGCTGCTTCCGAAGCAAAGACCTGCAGAAATACAGTAACTTTATAGAAATGTTCACGTTCACATTATGTCATTTTGGATATTTCGCTCGCCTTCAAGGTGCAGAACTAATGGACATCATATAACCATAGATATATAATTTTGAAACAAGCCCGTAACATTTTACTGTAAGTCAAATGGCTAAACTATTCCTGAAACTGAAAACAAGTAGAATCAAAAGTTTTCGAACCTTGCTGACAGCAGCTTCAATCTGAAAATCTGTAAAGCCTCTGTCCATACTTCCAGCTACCATGTAAGCCAAACTTTCTGTGACGTAGTGGAGCATTGCCATACGGGCAAGTTTCTCCTGAATTCCTCCGAAAGTGTTTATTTTCCTACCAAACTGTGTGCGGTTAACGGCGAAATCGGTAGCTTTTGCAATCGCAGCTCGCATTGTACCAGATAATGCAGCTCCCATTCCAAACCTACCGTTGTTAAGAATATTCATGGCCACCTACAAAAACAAATCATTGATAAATGGTAATGGTCAAGATTCAAGATAGTCGACTTCGTAACATGCGGGCATTTCAAGCTTGAAAAGGCAGGATAATAGAAATTTCAAAAAACTTCATCAGAAGTAAATATATACCTTAAATCCTTCCCCTACTTCACCCAAAACATTCTCAATTGGAATTTTCGTGTTGTCAAAATACACTTCGGCTGTGTTTGAACACTTGATTCCCATCTTCTTTTCAGGAGGAGAGTTTGTCACACCACCAAAGGATCGTTCGACAATGAATGCTGTTACTTTGTCTTTTTTACCTCCACTTCTTTTATCTTCTACCTGAGTTTGAGCAAATACAGTAAAGACTTCTGCAAATCCGCCATTACTAATCCACAACTTGGTTCCATTTAGAATGAAATGCTTTCCATCTGGAGACAGCTCAGCTCGAGTTCGGATTGATCCAGCGTCACTACCACTGGATGGTTCAGTCAGTGCAAAAGCGGCTAAGTGTTCACCAGTAGCAACTTTAGGTAAATATTTTTTCTTTTGCTCAGGAGTACCGTACAACAAGATTCCCTGAAAATCGCAAGTAAACCAAGATACAAATGAATTCAATTTTACATTCGTTCAATAGCCACTGGAGTGGTTTCTACTTTCAATTCAATTAAATATCGAATATGAACATTCTCGATCTCCAAAAGATCCCGAAATCGGAAATTATAATTGTATGAAACAAGTTATACATCCACATTGACGAAATTAATTGCTGCGTTACTGATCTATTAATAATTAATTATATCATAGTTAGAGTTTTCGTGTTTACCTTGAAACCGATGGACTGATGAGCACCCAATGTTATTCCTACAGCAAGGTCATTAGATCCGACGATTTCAACCATTCGGGCATATTGTGTATTACTCAGTCCCACGCCATTCAGTTCTGTAGGTACCTTTAAACAAAACAGATTGTGGATTACATAAATTGGATTGCTAGTTCAATATCCGCTTGCCTGTCACATCAAGAAACCCCTAATTATAATTACACTGAACGCAACAAGTATTCGAGTAAAAAACGTATCTAATGAAATGCACATTCTACATTTTTACTGTATACTTACTTGAAGACCAAAAGCCCCCATTTCTTTAAGGCCCTGCATTGTGTCATCTGGAATTGCTGCATCTTCGTCATTTTTTGCGGGATCATTACACTCGTCGAAAAATTTGGTGGCAGCTGGAACTAGCATATCTAGTGTTTCTCGTTGTTCAGCATTTAATACATCTGGGTAAGGAAATGCCTGTTCTACGTTTACAACTCCTCGAAACATATTCACGGCAAATGATTTTGATTCTTGAGCCTTGGATGGAGCCAATGCAGCTGCATTCGTCGACAATGCAGCTCCATGTCTGTAACAATCAAAGGAAAAAACGAATTCCGAATTTAATTTAAATAAATACAAACCAAAGTCGCCAGTAGTAAGATCTGACTGTAATTATATAAAATAAAAAGATATTAATAGCCAATTCAGTCAGCCGCACCTCCGAATGTTCTGACCTCACTTTGCACTATTTTCTTATAAGTTACCTACATACCTACTTGGAATAGTCAGGAATAGCGAATCTCAAAAGTATCTTTCAGTTCAATCTCAGTATCTACGAAAATGTCGTGCAATACTTAGAAGTGAAGTGAGTTAAGAGCATTTGAATGTACGACTAGTAATTATTTCTTGTAACAGAATCAAACCAGGAAAAGATGTGAAGCAAAACCAATTACCTGTATAGATGAGAGGTAGTACCAGATAATTTCAGATACTGAAAAACGCTGTCAGCACATTTGGATGGAATACGGAGCATGTTCGTTAATGACGGATTCAACGGATTCTAATATGTATTCTAATTCTAGGGATACAAAAAAAATACCGATTAATTACATACATGATTATGACAAGATTTTATTGTAAACAAGAGATAGAGACAAAAATACTTTCCATTATTTCCTGTTTGTTTATAATCATTAGCTAACCTCTGACGACTGCTAAGTAATACGTACGTTACGTTTATACAACGTAATTATAATTATCAGCTATTCAACTGCATGACGTTGGCGCATTAGCATTTGATTATTGAAAATTGAAACCTCAATATTCTGGGAACCAAGTGACGAATTTTTTATAATATTGTGCAGTATAGTTGGTCCGCTCGAATTACTACATTGTCTCACTATGTTTTCAACAATAGGTACCTTAATTACTTAATAATTATGCCATGCATGTCATTCTCTTTCCTGAGAAACAGGATTACTGGATTAGTGCGAAAGATTATAATATAGCTCCGCTTGCTAGTTGTATTAAGCCTAACCTTATGGATTTGTTGAATATGAAATCATTTTTTGCTGTAAAACACGTATCAACTAGTTGACTAGTAGATAGCTTAAGTTGCATCCTAGGTAATTACTACTATCAAAGTGCACTATCTGCATACCAGTACTTTGCATGTTAAACATACCATCTATCGTTAGCGTGCGTGCTTCATTAAAGAATATTTTTAAACATCTAATTTATAAATTAATGTTTGTCTAATGAAACTCCCAAATAATTTAAGGACTGGCTGATCTGATTATAATATTGCATATCTTATCCCTGTATCTTTAACCAGAAGTAATTATGTATTACTAATTTCAAAATTTCAAATCCTGTTATTATTTTGTTATACAAATTAAAACTAAGTTACATTAAAAATAAGTTTATATTACTGAAAAATTATATCCATTAAATTTTATTTTATTATCATGTATTCAATTTTTTAAAAAATGTGCATAAAAAACTGTTTTCTATTGATTGTTAATTGACGAATTTAGCGATTTTTGGTTTAGTTGTCGAACTTCTTTAAAATTAAAGAAGTCCAAAGTCCAAAGTCGATCTATGGATATATCCATCATTGCTTGTCCTTTAATGTATCGCAAAATATTCAAAAACTAAATAAAACACTAACTATTTCAAAAAATGAACAGCTTCCCAAAAAAACTCCAAAGTAAAACTAAAAATGTTAATCTGACTACTTACAAAGTTAACAGTGTAAAGTTTAAATTGTTCCACTGCTAACCGTGGCGACAGTCTTTAACATTTAACATTTAAATTGTGCCCAAAACATGTCAAAAACACATTGCACATGTATACGGTGGTCATAAATGAATTAAATCTATTTCTTGTTTTATATACTGGTCTCAAATATAAAAAAATAATCCAAAATCCTCACGCTATAAATAGCATGCTTTCTGTACGATAATCAATCACTAGTAAATAATGGATTTTCCATTTGCGATTAGCACTGCTGAAAATGTTAAATAATAAATTGTTCGTCTCGATTATCACGAGTTTAGCGTCGAATCTTCTGAAATCGACGTCCTTTCACTTTTACCTTTTACATACACTGAGAAACTGAGAGTGATACTTATTTTTTCTTAATTGAAACTCAATTAACTTTGTAAATACTAAATGAATTAACTTGTAATAATCACAGTAATAAATAAATATACTGCCGAACTGTATGTACTGTTGACTGTGATGTAAATATGTACACTCATGCAATTTCTTTTTTTTAAATCCGATCCAACATTGCTCCCAAAAATTACACACAATTCACAAAAAATACTTTACCCTTAAATAATGCAATAAATTGGTAACATAAAAATTAAATAATAATTATAGTAATAAAAATACTGTAATATTATTAATTATTTGATTATGTACGTACGAGTTTACAACGTGTTGGGCTTGCAATGAATGTTTAATGTTGTGCACTTGAGGAGACTACACGGTTGAGTTTGTGAATGAATCGAGCACAAAAAATCTGGAGCTGTATAGCCAGTACAAGACAACTAATGACTGACAAACCAACTAACTAACTAACTATGAACTAACTCCATGAGACCGAAATAGATTGCGGAATCCTGTATAGCACGTTCGTATAATGGTATAATATAATAGTATATAGTCGTAGTATATTTTAACTTTAACGAAAAGGAAAGGTAGCCGAATTCGAATGAGAGATGTTTGTGTTTGTGCTCGATTTACTTTTTACTTCTCCTCGGCTCTATATTATAACTATAACTATACTGACTGTATTTAACTATAGGAATTCACTCACCATTACCATTCGCATTCGCATTCCCCAAACTATAACTATCACTATCGTTAATGTAAGTATGTAAGTATAATTCTTATTATAATTTCAGACTTTGCACTTTGAACCTGTAACAAATAACAAACATAGACTTTGTCCTACTCCGCCTCGTTGCTGACGTACAGTCAGCTGGTCATACAATTTGGGGTTTGGTGTGAGCCACACACCAAAAACCTAGTCCAAGTCCAAATTAATCTCCATTCACGATTTCCTATAGTATAGTTCAAGGAAACGGGGCAATACCAACTTTTGGCAACTCTACTCCACTCTACCAACTAAGGATTGCCAGGATTAATAAATACGCAGAATAAAATGCACATTTTGCACATTTACATATACATATAAGTTTATAATTATTCGTCTGGGAATTACTATACTAGTTAATTTTTTTACGAGTAGTTTCTTTAAAGAGACTGTTTTGCCCCTTCAATTTATGATCCGCGACTATGATGCAGCAACTTTGCACACATGCAAATATCATCGTGCAGTAGTAGTAGTAATGTAGTAAATGCCTCGTGAAAAAATATTAGCAATCACATATAATTGTGTTTTGTATTATACAATCACAATCGACGAGAACGAAAAGTGTGTTGGGCGCTGTTCTATTGTATAATAGAATTTATATTATTATATCACACATCTCGTTCTCGTTCTCGCCATCGTCATCGTTGGTAAATGCCAAATGGCAAAGTAAAATGGTAACCCTGGCCAAGTCTTCTCTCCTCATCACGTTTAATAATATTAGCTGTAGCTCTTGCCTGGCTCTTTAAAGTATTTGCTGGCCTTGTTGTGTTTTTGTATTTTTTGCAGACTACTTGCGTTTTGTGTATTTTCTAGTAGTTGTAATTTTAAAATGCAGTCGATACTTTGTAGTTTGTAGCACTTTGGACTGTGTATACGCAGTTGTCAAAAATTATAAAAGTAAACAAGTACATACCTGGGTGAATATTAGTAAAGTAGCTCTTTTCGATCGTGATTTCTAAATTAATACTTGCAGGACATGCATGTCTATGTATGTAACCACTACCTACAACTACACTATGGCAAGAATCTGCAAATCTAAAAATATAACCCCGGACTTTGATTTTCTATAGCGGTTTATATTCTTTGTGGGAGCATTCGCATTCGCAAATTCGCAAATTCGCACTACATGTAATTTATTAGGTTTATATACTCTATAGCCTACAGTTTCACTATACCTCTGCACTTTTGGTCATTAGTACCTTCACCTTCTTGTTAATTTGTTACCTTGCCAGAGTTAGTTAAGTTATCCGTTATAGTAATTTTGCCAAATTCAGCAGTCAAGCTGCTTTTACATAGTATTTATTTATATGTACATAATTATTCACATATACAGCAGTTTGAATTCTTGAGGTACAAATATATGTAGGAAAGCAATGTCAATGTCAAACTACTCAAAATATATACCAACAATATTTACAGCGTAAAAACTGATGCATCGTAACAGTCAAAACCCTACATGTATTTAGTAATTCCTATAATAGTGCGCGGGTCTGTATTACTAATAGTACACGGGTCTGAAGGGTCTGATATACGGTAATTATGATCACAGGGTGTTGTTGTCTCAAGTTCACCCAAAGTCCATCTATAAAAAACAGTTTCAATGTTTTCCTATATCATCATTTTGGTGGCTGTGGTTAATTAAAATTCGAACATTTTTAGGTAGCTTTCGGAGTGGAGATCTCCCATTCCCTGGTTTTATTTGCAGCCAATTAACCTTCCTACAATAAATCGGAGCGTTCTAGTGCTCTGTTGTTATAAAAATGATTATTGTTTTTCCCAAAACTATTTGACACGATGTATATTTAAAGTGGGGAGATTGGGTGACTGGAAATCTAAAAATGTTTGAATTGTTTTCAACATTTTTGTACCTCTTTTTATTAACCTTGTTTTTTATACTATAAAATTGAAATGCATATTGATCATTGAAACTATTGAAAGACCCTCGTATTGTAAATATTGGGCAATGCATGCGTAGCCATGTGTAAAATGTACTTGTGAGCCTTACCGCGAAAAAGATAGTGAATTAGGTATTGTATCAGTAGATAAGCCTAATGAATGGACAAATCAAATCCTGTTTCTGTGTTCAGAATTCAATAAACTTTGTCCTATCATTCGTTTCATATCCTGCGTTATCTTATTCATTTCTGATATTACTAAACTAAACACACATGTAATCCTGATCCAAAAGCCAATTAAAGTTTGTTTCACAGTCAACTTGGCATTGAGTTTGGATTTGAAAGCAAAAATAATTTTATAGTGTAGTACATAGTGCATATTTTGTAAGTGTTCGACTACTGAATGCATCCTTTGAATAATGTCAATATTACTGCATACGTGAGGAGAATTAGAAATGATGAGCATAAAATATGCAGAGTATTTTAAAGGATTGATTATTAAACCGTGGTTAAATGTCAACATCTTCCGTCACTTAACTTATGACAAATTAATCAACAATATTTAAGTTGATTGCTCTCAAGTAATAACATAAACTCATTCATTTTAATGTGGTGAACTAGCACGTGTGTGTATCTTTCCAATACAATAATTACTTAAACTTTGCTTTATTTTGTACGTTCCAAAGTCTAAAGTTCATTTGGACGTTCAAGGGTTGGCGTTGACGATGACGATGACGGAACCGGATCAAAATCACATAAATTGCTTTCGTTCCCAGTTACATTCCCATTACAGTTATTATAATTCAGTTTCGTAAAACTCTTTTATTTTTGAACACCATAATTATTGCATTTAACAGCATTCGTTTAACATTTTATTATCTCTGATGGCAATGATCCACTATTGATAGGAATTTATTGATTTATTCGTCACTAATTCGTTCGACATCCATTATCATTACGATGTATTATGATTATGATTGATTCGGGCTTCAAACTTGAAAAATCAAGATACCCGCCGTGACAGGGTAATAAAGGGAAATACGCGTGCGATAAGTTATGTACATTGAGAATGTTATCTAATTTATTAAATAAAAATATACTGCAAAAATTTATTACAAACAAAAGAGGCAGCTTGTTGGTGGGTGTTTGTGTTGCTTTTTGTTGGCAAAAATCTCGCAATAAAACATCGCATGTATTATCCTTTAAACGAATTGTATAGCACCATGACGCGAGTCATGAGTACGAGTCGATGGTTTATTAAACTTGAAAAGATTTATGTACAACCGATCGTAAATCGTAAAAATTATACAGCTTTCGTCAATGCTTCGTGTAAAACATAATAGTAATTAAGCTGATTTATTAAATCAATCTCCGATGACGTCGAAGAGTATGTACGTGCAGGACATACTCATGTCGGTATGTTCAAAGATATTGTTGTAAAATTACGGACACACAGTCACATTATGCAATTATTATGAAATTGTAATCTTATACCATTCAACAGGAAAAAATGGAGTGAAATTGTTGCACATACATTCATAGTATGTGGTTTGGTTTGGATTATAAAATACAATGAGTGAGGTACATATCGGTATCACACTACATATTTTCTGTTTTGGCTTGCATTTCCCTAAACAATTTGATATTTACCAACATTATGCTATGTATTGTGCCGGTATAAGAGTGCTACATGAGCTGCGTATGTACAAATATAAGAAGTAGATAATTACCTACATAAAAAATTCAAATGTAGGTATTTCGTAAAATGACATGGAACTTTATAGAGAATAGAAGAATATTGTTCCTTTCAGGGGTCGATGAAACAATGACATTAAATTAGTTGCGTGAATGTTGCATTTCATTAGTCCAGCATAATTTTGTGGTTTGTGGTATAATTTAGTTAGACACTCTGAAATCTGACAAGTGGTTAGTCATTATTATTATTCTAAAAGATATAATACCTAAAGTAATCATGTACATAGTTTGTAGAAACTTGTGCGCGTATTATTTCGGTGTTCATTTGAATTTTGGTAAGAGAATGGAAGTTCAATGTGAAAACAATTTTTATCCGTACCGTTGCATTGCATTCTTCAAATCGTAAACCGTCGTAAACATAATTGCTGTGTGAGTTTTTGCTATAAAACTCTTAATTAAAGATCGGTATGTGAACTAAAATTTTTTTATGATTCAGAAGTACATTCGTAAAAAATTAAATATGCAACTCGCATTTCTGGCTTTCAAGTACTGTAGTAGCTAGTGCCTGACAATTATTTATGAAGCTTAATTTCAAATGGCAACAGACATGATGTTAATAATATTGCATACCTACACAATGTATTACTGCTGGAGTTCTTTGAGGAAGTTCTTTATGAGGTAAAACGATAAGCATCAGAACAAAGGTGGAACCCTGCATAGAAATAAGGCCTAAAAATGAAGGTAAAAATATGTAGGGTTAATTTTGCAAGGCGAAATTAGGATGGAGCTAAAGTATTTCGGAGTTCAGAGTGCCAATTTACACGCACGTTTTTACAGACGGCGTTAAACAATCCAACATGCAATAGCGATTGCAAACAAAATTACTTTGAACCGCTTTTTAAGAAAATGAGCAGTGTTTTCGAACGACGAAAATAGGAATTTTATTTAGAGTACGTCAGAGGGACACCTTTGAACCAGAAGGATTAGAAGTCAGAAGTTAGTACGGTAGTATTGCTGGGGTAAAACCACACATTATGCTTAAATACTTTTCCATACTATTACCAATGTATAAAAGTGTTTGTCTAATTATTGAACTAAATAATTAGAAAAATGTCATATTACGCAATTTACACTTGCTGATGAAATAATTTTTTTCTTCTGCGTACCAATGCACGCAAATACATAGTGACGTGTGCGAGCAGTGGCGAGTACTCGATACTACATCAAAAATTATCAAAGAGCGGGGAACTTATGGAAACATAATTTTACGTGAGGGAACAATTATAAGTTTTACGATAATTACGAAGTTTTCCTATTTTTGCAACTTACGATTAGAAAAGAATGCATGGGTCTCTCATTGTGCCCGCGTTTGACGACGGTACGAGATCTAGAACTCTTTAGTCTATCGTATCTTATTGTTCTACTGGAATTAGCTTTAGTTTTATTTGTTTTTAAAGAAACCAACTGTAAGGTTTAAAAGACTTGCGGTCTTGCAGGTTGATGACTTTTTAATTCATCGTTACATTGTAAAGACTAAAGTACTAAAGTCCCCCAATAAAATTGATAGTGGAATTAAAAAAAATTGTGAAAGCAATTGTAACGAGTTATAACTTATAACGGAAACTGGGATATGTTGCGATTCTTATTAAGGTATAAAAACGGATAAAACAATGGTATAATTACTGACTGGTAAGGGTTATTTAATTAAAATTAAAAAATACAGTTCATCAAGTATTTGATTTAAAATCGATATCAGTGTGTGCATAAGTAGGTACATATGTACAAGAATTAATAAAGTCACTCGGCTTGATCGAATACGACGTCATACGGAACGACCTCCCTTTCTTGGCTTGCGTTTTTCATTAAATATATTGCACTACACATTGGAATTAAAAATTTCACTAGTAACAGTAGTAAGCGATTTTGAATTACTGAATTGAATTACTTACACTTAATTACATATTTTACCAGAAACAGCTCACTAATCTACTTACTTGGTTTCACTGTCGCTCCATCTGTAGCTGCGAAATTGGGTTATAATTGAATTTAGCGGGAAACAGTTGACGAATTGAATGGAAATGGAAGACACCGTTGTTAACGAGGAAATTATTAACTCCAGATTTAATCGTGCTGTAATTTTGTAATTAACTCATTGATTGTTGGTTTAAGCAGTTAAAAGTGCTACAAAATTTTATTATTTGTAACTTCTATTTATTTGATTGTTTTTGTACTTTTACTTAATCATGATTATAAGGCTTTCGTTTTTGTGTTGGTGATGATGATGACGATGAGCTACGCCGTTTAAGCGTGGTTCAAGTATTTATGTATGAAATTGGTTTTGTGTTCGAGATTGTAATTCTGTATAAAAGTACCGTAAAACTTCCAATAATCCCCCGCCTCTATTAATATTAATTCCCGGGCCTAGATATAGGATTAGAAATAATTTCCCGGTATATTAATACAAGTATGTACTCTCATTACCCACCACGATACTATTATTAGTTTACTCTTAACCTGATTGGATGGCCACTGAAGACAACAAATTTTTCACAAAAGGAGGAAATATGAAGAATTTAGAATTTAAAACTTAAAATATTAAATTCTAAACGTCACACTTTGTGATGTCTATAGCATTTGAGTTTATGTAACAATGTTGGCAAAATAAACTTCCGAGGTTGGTAATAATTCCCCGCCTCTAATAATTTACGGGTATGAAAAGTTGCTCACCAAGTAATTCGGTTTTACGTAGTTAAAGTCTCGAAAGAAACAAAATAAAATCTCTTCCAAAGTGACGTGTACCTACATGACATATTTTAACAAAAGAATTAATAACAACAGAACATGCACGCATTTTTTCACATTGCTGATAGATAGGCAGACATTTATTAGTCTTGTAAATATGTACATGGAAAATAGTAGCAACAATCACTGTAAATAATTAATAGTTGTAATAATTAGTCATTAAAATGTTTTCCCTCCGACTACGATTATCATTTATTTTTACTACAGTCACTTGACAAGCAAGATATTCTAAAAAATACTCCTCCGGTCGGCCGTTCGGCAGGACATATTTTTTGGGAAGTAATTTATCTGTACTAGCGAAAATAACCCTACCTATTTATTATTATTGTACTTCCTTTCCAACTGTCTAAGCCTGCAGTAAATATTTTGCACTCATTTCAGTGATTTGTGATATCGGGATACACAAACTATGTAAAATCCTTAGCGACTAATTTTAGCAGAAACAGGAAAATTAATTTTTGAAAAAGTAGGATTGGTTTCTGAAGACATTCTGTATCAGAATATAGGCAAGAATACAGTTAATATAATTAGGTAATTACAACTTTATTTAGCCTAGGTTGGAGCGAAGGGGCAAAATGTTCAAAATTATTAATTATAATAATGACTAGAAATGGAAATACGACACAATGCAGCCCATGACCCGGCAGTTGAGGACGCTCCATATTTATGAAGTGAATCTCAAACGTCATTTTAATTTGTTTTTAGTCCCTATTACTAGTATATGCCTCTGACCGTAAAATAAGATTCGACAGTTGATTATTCAGGATTAACTAATCTACACATGGGACACCTGAGAAGATATATAATTTATTAATTTGTAATGAACAAATATTTTTTAAATCACTGACTTTCATTTAGTTCATTACATTTGTACAGCAAATTAATTTTTAGTTTGTCAAAGTGACTGAGGTGGCCTCGGAGCCCGATTGGAGCTCCTTTGATCTGGAAATTAAAAGAGCGAACAAAGTCAAGTTTATATAAAAGCTTCGCATCGAAGATTGTAGTTCTTTTGTCAATTAACCTTTCAATATTTCTGTGTAATTTTAATTTTTTAGCTACTATTATTTTAGAATGTGAAAAAAATACGTACCAATGGAACTATTGTAATTGCCGACGGGTATTTTTGGAACGCATCTTTGGGGTAATGCATCACACTGCTGTAGTCATACGGAAGGTTAAAGTCCCACATATCCAAGTGCTTGTCGAAGTTGCTTTTGCTAGCTGTTAAATGTAATTAGTAAATAATTAATAGTAAAGAACAAAAATAATCGTCTCCTAAACCACATTCATAGATATATTATGTAGATCTTGTGAAGATCTGATTTATCCATTAAAACATAATATGCGTACAATTAATGAAATACATACCTGATTTTCGCATAAGTGGGAAGCGTATGTTGATAAAATTATCTCGATCGGGTCTTGACTGTTCATGCCAGAAGCCAATAGCATGCATGAGTTCATGTAAAACTTCACCGTGGTATAAACAATTCGCCCGAGGATTTAGCGCAGCTCTTAAAGTTACATTCTGAAGTGTACATTGCATTATATTAACTTATTATTTAAACGTATTCACGCTCAAGGCAAAATGGAGTAAAGTGTTCCAAACTGGCGACTAAGCAATCAACGAATAAGACAATTGTATCAGTCCGTGAGTTATTAAAATTGAATCATCAACAAACCTGCTTGCCTCCATTTCTGCCAACATTTGACAGACACGAAGTACCCAACTGAATAAAAATGTAATCTGGTTGATCCATCCGCTTTTCGAAATTGATGCATGTGTCCCTCTCTATTTCAGTCATTGCACCTAGCACAATTCGTCTTTGTTTCTCGTCTAAAACATGCAATTTTACATCGTTAAGAAATAGTATTAATTCAGTGGCCATAATCTATAGTAATAATTTATGGCAACCCAAACGCATAAAAAAGCAAACCATGTTTATTTTACAAAATTTTAGTTTTTGCCATTTATTAGCAACGATTGTAAACCTGAACTTAAAATAGGAAAAAAAATTATTAAAATATTGGAGATGGAGACCTTTTGCTTTTCTAAATTGAAAATTCCCTGTAGGAGTTTTTTTATTTGTAGTATGTATTTTTGAAGTGCATAATTTTTGCGTAAATAATGTTTCGAAAAGTGCACCATCCGTGTATAATGAGAGATTAAAAAGGTATAGGTAATTTGGGGTACTAGAAATTTGAAAATACTAGCAGGCATCTTCAGTAAACTTTTGGTTTATAACTCATCGTTGAAGATACAAAACGTAACACCTTTTTCGTAACTTTATCAGTGTGCAATTAAGTTTTGCACCTTCAATCACGATATATCGTGGCTGAAGGTGAAGGTGCAAAACTCAACATTTTTTTCGTAACGTTATGGGATTTCTTAGATGATGTTAAGTTTTTCACCTTAAACGACGATATGTAATTATATAGGTAATCTCATAGTCAGTGGTGTAATTATATGTCTAGCATAGCAGACACTGTACGAGACCAAAAAGGAACTTACCTAAGTGTGAGCTAAATTGATAAGGAATCGTGCTGTGGTTCCAAAGATTGACACGCTTTGTAATGACACTGTGGGCAGATAGTTTAAGAACACTGTTATTACTCATACTGACGTCTCCTTCAAATGTTTTCGCTTTTTCATCCAGCTCAGTACCCATCACCGAATTCGCGATGAAATTTTTTGAATGCGACGAAAATATGAGAACAATTGGAAGTATTATGGTAATTAAATTTAAGTGTTTCATGGTATCAGTATACCCGAGCCTATTTATGAATTCAATGCGATAGTGATTGAAAATCGAAGACTTATTACAAGGCTTTATGATAACTCTTAGCTTGTAAAAAATCTCCAAAAAACCACTTTCGATATCGCATTGGAGCAACTTTTTTAGTGAGACTAAAAAATTTAGTACAAGTTTGGTAGATGAATATCATTATCTGTAAAGCAATAGTGTACATTCAACGATATGCCACAGAAATGGAACTTTGGGTTTGGCCTCATAAGACCCCACGCAAAGAACACTTTGTACAAAACTTCCTCCTTCAAATTATTAGTAATTTTCATACTCTACCACGTTTATTTTCAGTTTTTTATTTACCACAACATGGATTCAGTAGAAACCTCAAAACACTGTTATCGCAGTTTTGAGGTCGCAATGCTGAAGAAAATTGTAGGAAGGGTAGACATGGGAGCTTCACTTTCCGTTTAAACGTTGCTCATATCATATGTACGTTTAGCAAATAAGAAGAAATGATACAAGAATACAGATCCGGTTCAGAAAAAACATAGAAAACAACAAGAGCTATACTATAACTACAATTAAAAATATACATAATAGCGGTCATAAAATCAAATATCCTTGTCGGGGTCCAAACTATTTAAGACTGACAGCCATTATGTATTGCTAGAAATACTGTAGTTGCAATTGCTACTGTTTTAATTACTTAATTACTGTTTTTCAAAGTTATTTTTTCAAAATATCATTTCCTAATGGAAAAATTAAATCCGAAAAAACGAAAGAAGAAAACAAAAAATTGATGAGTTAAACCGAGAATTGCAGAAACTAGCTTGGGAACATTTTTAACTGTCCAAAATTGTAACAGCTCTTTGTTTTGTATCCGCATGGAACAACTTTCACAAATTCACAAAACTCTTATTTTCTTATGGATTAGTTAAATGAAGGAATGATCCTCACTTTCGTACACTATACATGCCAAATAATTTTTAAACTGGAAAAAAACGTCGAAGCAGCCGAAACCCAACTGAAAATAACGTTCCTAAATACCTTGGTATAAAACGAGAGTTTCGTTGTTTTCAGATGTAGAAGTAGAAATTCCCTCAATTAGTTTTTACATATTGAATCCCATTAGGATCTGTAAGTTTTGTATATTGGTGAAACTGGTTCTAGCGGACAAAAAACTGAGAATGAGCCCCGGAAATATCTTGTAGCCTCAACAATATGCATACATACAATGTAGTGTCTTAAAGTTTCTCACACTTTCTTCTGGACACTTGAAAATATTCCCACATAACTATTAGTTTTGCAATCGAACAAAAGGAGGGAGGTCAGGTATTTTCAATTTTTGCCACAGAATGGGAAGCACTTCTTGAGGATATTAATTTCTGGGGGTACCTCCGTAGTGGTGGTAGCTTTAATTGGAGCCTTGACAAATGTTCGGGGTGGGGGTACTGTTGGTGCTGGTGCTCGGTCCACTTCAATAACTCCTTGTGGTCGTTGTCTTGGCCCCGTAGGTCTCCGGAGAAATAATATATCGTCTTTACAAAAGGGGAAACAAGGTTCAAAAACACGAGGGTATGGAGCCGTGATTTCATAAGCTTCAGAATCAGATTCCCGGTTAGACGAAACTCTGACTTGACTAACTGAAATCTTGAACTGTTCCGACTTGAGTGGCCCAATTGTGTGTCTTTTGGTTCCGTCCACAGAACTAATTGTGAAGGTGACCCCTAAAGGGTCGCTGAGAGACTCTACTTGATTCACTTCAGGCCCAGTCACTAGGGTCTGGTTGAAACCTTTTGGACCCGTGAAAATATGGGTTATCGGACCATCCTCAACTTCCTGTTGGCTTTCGTGCGTGTAATCTCCTAGTGTTTGGATTCCAACGGTGCGTGACTCCGTCTAATTATAATTACAGAGATGTATGTGCATTTGTAATGAGTAATATTTAATTTAACATTTAATAATAATAAATCAAACAATAAAAATGTAATAATTACTAATATAAAAGTTGTGCACGTCAAACTCACCGCAGAAAATAAAGTAGAGCCGAGGAAGCTTACTGTCAATGTCAATGTCAACCACGATGAATCTTTCAACTTCATAATTATCACGGTCTATCTCGGATTGTTTCACTGTCGGATGTTGGAAAGTGGAAAACCAAGTTATTGTGAATAAGCAAGCGAATTGCCCGATTGTACTTTGATGAATGATCTACGAGCACTTGTTACTTAGCAGGTATAATGAAAGGTGAACACCTATGACTTATGAATTATGTCATCGTCAAAAATGATAAGTTTAGGCAAGTCCTGATTTCTTTCTGCTGAGTCAATAATAATTGCTAAATTGTTAATAAAAAAACCGGTTGACCTTCACCAAGTGTGTATCTTTGTTTTATATTTGATATTGCAATACAATTTGCCAAACAACAATGTATTATAATTATATTACAATAATATTTAGGCTCCATACAAACAGACAATGAAAGGTTTAAATTGTAAGTTCAGAAAAAAACGAAACGCCAACGCCAACACGTTAACCAAACGTATCAAGCTGCAGTCAGCAGTCAGCAGTAAGCATTTATTATTGCTTCAATTTCCCACACTCACGACAACCAATTAAGGCTACTCTGGCAGTGCATTGCGTTGTATTGTTTCATTTTTACAGGACCCGCATCCGCATCGTTAACTGATCGATCAGTACCATTATTGCAGTGATTCTAAATTGGTCAATCGATCCATAATGGTTTGGTTTTCAGGTGAACTTGTAATGTTCAAAACTTGGCAGAATGAGTTTTTTGGTTAAAAATGTTGTGTAAAACCAAAAACGAGCTGAATTTAAAGTGTTAAAAATTTACTATTTTTTAGCTATGTTAATGTTAATTAGTGCAAAATTGATAAAGGAAATTTAATCTAATTCTGCACTTTGTAATCTGACACTGTACCGTAAAGTTTCGAATATACAATTTTAATTTTCATAGACCCAGTCTTTATGTATTTGTATGTAGTTCAGATGTTGATTCATGACCCGAGAATTTACTGCATTCGTGACAAACTAACGATTAGTAAGGCAGTTTTTATTTGTGGTTCTCGTAAATATATCCTAAAAATAGTAATGTATCCGACTATCGTACTTTAGTGCATCGTGCATCCAGAGAAGAAAACGATATGGAGAACGAAAGTTCCGTCTTCTGTCACATTAACAGGATTTACAGCTTTCTAATAAACTCTGACTTGCATCGCACGTGACCCTCATGGAAAATTTGGTAAGGCAAGTTAACAGAGAATGACTGGTAAATGGGTAATTACTACTCTTTGTTACAGAATTGAGTAGAAAATGACAGGATCTCTCCATTTACACATGCACGGCAAACGGCAACCAAGTATCCAGTTCTATATTCTGCGGACAGATATCCCTTTGAATTTGGTGTTTCCAGTTACATGGATAAAATTGATAGAGATCCGTGGACTGCGATGCGATGTGTATCTTCTTTTTCTAGGCTCCAGTCGTTCACTAGTTCCAGCTCCAGGACCAGGACCATCCCTATTCTTCTTTTCAGTAGCGCCCGCAGGATTTTTTTTGCATGTAGGCCTGGAAAAATATTGATCTCATTCAGTGTAAAATGTTAAAAAAAATATTTCTTATCTAGTGTCAATAATAAACAAAATTGCTCCTTTTCTGTGTAAAGTTTAAAAAACCGCATCGTTTTTGTATAAATTCAAAAACTGCGTCATTTTCTTGTTAATTTAAAAAACTACTTCGTTTTTGTGTAAATTTTTATAAAAAAAACAGCACTTCGAGTAAATTTAAAAAAACGGCGTCGTTTTTCAGTAATTTTTTAAAAAAGCTACGTCATTTTTGTGTAAATTATAAAAAAAAACTGCGTCTCTTTTGTGAAAATGTAAAAAAATGGGTCGTTTTCGTGTAAATTAAAAAAAAATACTGCGTCGTTTTCACGTTTTTAAAAAAACTTGAACTTAAAAATAAAATATCCATTTTTTTCCAGCAAATCTTAAAGTTCGTTGTGTATTTTTAAAAATCCTTTGTACATAGGCCTAGGCCTGTGGCCTGCGCTTAGTCACGCTACTGCTTCTTTCCATTTCATTTCATTTGATGTGAGTGGATATGCGGAATTATGTCGGTGGTTTCTACTGCTCTTCTGTCAATAATTATTTATAATTTTGGCTTGTTAAATGCATTCGAATCTCACATGATGATGGTGACACTGACAGTTGAGAAGTTTATGTATTAACAGACAATAATAGTTCTGACCTTTTTTATCGACACTTGAATCGACGCGTGCAGGTCGCGTGCCGTTCCCACAAGCCTCACAAAACGAATGGGCTGGTTTTTTCTTCTATTCTTCCAACAGTTCCAACCTCCTGGGATGGGATGCGTCTCCTACCTCTATATGCTGTCTATATTTTATATGCTTCTCTTTAATACCAACACCAACTCATCCCGGTTCTTGTCCTGGTCCTGCTCCTGGTCGAGATCTCCGTGTCGAACAAACAATATGTGGTTGGGATTTGTATTGAAAATGCCTCCTAATAGAATTACAGTGGGTTGATTTGATGTGGTATCAAAAGGATTTCGTGTTTGCTCCTTGTTTGATACAGTATTTCATAGGTAGGTAACTTTTGAGCACATTTTGTATGTTCCTATAATTATATAATTACATACCTCCTATAGGTACATCCTATGTATACTTGGCACGCTCAGAAACTGAAAAAGAAGATCAACTTTTGCCCCATCCTTTCTTTCCTTTAGTTTTGTTTCTCCCGAATCAGATTTTCAAGCAAACCCAATTTTGATATGCACTATTTCTATGTAGCATTATCACTATCGTCCTTTGCTTGATTACGGACTTGTTTGTTCCTTGTTTTGTTTTGTTAGTTACTAGAAAGAATTCAGCAAAGTCTGTACACACTTTGCTGACTAGAAAGTACGTAATAAATAATAAACGAGCCGTTTTACGACAGTAACATCCCACTACAGCTTCCTTTTCCCAGTTTCTCTTTTTGAACCCAAAAGTCAGTTTTTTATCGATTCATCTATACATGAGGACTTACAGGATAATGAATTATTACATATTAATGGAGGTGCACTACAAAAACTGGAAAATATAAAATATGAAAAAGCTAATCTTATTTATACCTATATCTGTATCGTTACCTATATACCTATAAACACTCTAATGAAGTTTACAGAAAACGAAAATAGAATGTCATGTAAATGTCAAAGACGCGAATTTGATTCGCTTTTAGAGTAAATCAGAAAAAATGCATCTTAATTACATAAAAAAAATTGCGCCTTTTCCGTAAATTTAAAAAAAACTGCACTGTTTTCATTCTAAATTTACAAAAGCACTGCTTCATTTTTGTGAAATTTAAAAAAACCGGCGTCTCATTTTGCTTGAATTAACAAAACTGCGTTGTTTTCGTGTAAATTTAAAAAATCACTGCATCATTTTTGTGTCAATTTAAAAAAACTGCGTCTCTTTTTGGTTGAATTAAAAAACCGCGTCGTTTTCGTGTAAATTCAAAAACTCTGCGTCTCTTTCGTCTAGATTTTAAAAAGCGTCTTTTTCGAGGAAATCCTAATGAAGGCAGTATATTTTTAAAAATCCTTTGTAGGCCAAGGCCTAGACCTACGTCTAGTTAGGCTACGGTCGACACTTAAGATTTCATTTTGTTGGTAGAGTGTACCTGTATATAATTATATTTAATAAATTAATAATACTTGGATTAAATTGATACATGTAATTATGAAAATTGAAGATGGTAATTTGTAATTTGACTGTAATGGCGTATGGTATAGTATTTTTTCTAGGTATATGTAATAATGTATAGCTTTAGTAGAGAAAAAGACAATGGTGATGGTGATGGAGATGCAAATGCAAATGCGTAGGTAAGATGGAGAGAGTGTGGGAAATGCTGGCGAAGGAAGGAGAAGGAGGAAGCGTAAGCACTTTGGGTTGTGTTGTGAATTGTGAACTGGGAAGAGGAGATGAGAGATAAAGTCTCTTAGGGCAGTGATAAGATACTCCAAGTAATGGATGGAAGACCCCCTGCCCATGAAGTAACAATTACTTCCTATTAAATAACATGCACTCTTCCATTCACGTCGATTGTCTGCCTCATTGAATCCTCTGCCTGTATAACTCTCTACATGAACATAAGCACTTGATGCGAATGACCATTTTTCCAAACATTTGCCCACTTAATGTCCGTAGTCCTGTCCTGTAGTTCTACGTATGTATGTATGTGTAGTGTCTACGCACAGAATCTCCCTCACATTTATCATCACAATGGCATGGCATAACACGTCTAGTGGTCCTTGAGTTGAGTCGAAATATCTGTTGAGCATGGAGCACTCGAAACAAATTTACAATATGTTTTACACGAGTCTTCTAAGCAATACAGAGACAGAGACAGAGAGAGAGAGAGAACAAGAACAATGTACTCGACAAACTTGATCAATCTGAATCTGAATAATATGTGAGTGAAAACCAACACGAAAACCAACAACCAATTTATAGCCACGGAGTACAGATATCTCTTGGTTTGTATTCTGTAGGTAGTTAGTAGTTTGTGTGGGAAAAAATTTAGAAATCTAATCGTCTGATGAGCCTTAAATCAAATCATGACGATGTAGGAGCCTAGAACTCTATGTATGAATATGTACTACTCATGCCATGCCATGCCATGCTATTGTCATTGTCATTGTCAATCAACAGCTCAACAGTTCAACCCAAACCAAATCATTCTTCCCATCTTTTTCAACTCCAGATCAAATTCACAATTTATCTCATCACTTACTCCCTATTAGACCCGATGATGATGATGATGATGATGGCGATGATAATGATGTTGAAACATTTCAATTTCTAACTTGTCGTAAAATTGATACAAGTGCTGCTTTAGGGATTAGGGAAAAGAGAATTTCCGCAATTCCCTATTATAGCAGTTGTATTTTTATTCTTTATTATTACTAGCGGGTTTATGTCATTTAAGACTTTTTTTTTAAATTTAAAGTGGGATTATTAAATTTGAAAGGTTTTTGAAATGGTCGGATTATGAATTTTGGAAGGTTTTGAAATGGTCGGATTATGAAATTTGGAAGGTTTTTGAAATGGTCGGATTATGAATTTTGGAAGGTTTTTGAAATGGTCAAATTATGAAATTTTGAAGGTTTTTGAAATGGTCAGATTAAGAAATTTGAATGGTTTTTGAATTAATCTGTGTATGAAGTTTTGAACTTTTTTGAAATTCTGGGATTGTGAAATTTATTGTGTTTTGAAATTATGTATTTATCGAATTTTGCCGCTTTTTGAAATAATGCATATGCTATTTTGGACTTTTTTGAAATGGTGTTTCTGACATTTTGAAGGTTTTAGAAAAAAAAAAGCATTTTTATGAAGTTGTACCAATTTTGAAACAACGCGCTTATAAATTTTAGTTTTTTTTTTAAATCGTTACACTACGACATTTTAGACTTTCTTGAAACAGCATGTTCATAAATGATGATTTTTTCTTCATTATTGCAACCATAACTTTACATTTAAGAGTTTACAGAAATGAATCGAGGGATTTTTAATTTTTCCTGTAGTCCACCCGAGAAACCATTCCCATCCGAGAAAACCATTGCCCATTTGCATCCTTTATTTCAGATAATAACGTTAAATGAAATCGGATATTGTATAAAAAAACAAGAACAAGAGCAAGAGCCAGGACCAGAACCATAACCAGGCACATTAAATAATAAAACGAGGAACTAACAGGAAAGACATAAAAGCTTTTTTTAAAAAAATGCCAAAATGTTTCCTACACCCAGTACCTATGTACCTACGTAAATATGAAATATAATGAAGATAGGAAAAGAAGAGAAGACTATCTGCACAAGACCAGCACTAGGACCAGGACCAGGACCAGAGTCATTTGGCATTCATCAATTTCCCTGCATAGGATTTATTCAAAGTGGAACGAGTGTAATAAATGACACGAAAGTCAAGGAAGAAAGTGTGTTGGGAAGATGAATATGAGAGTGGATTGGGTGAATGGATTGTTATTGTTGGTGAGACTGGAGCGGGCGTGTGTCTCCCTGTCAGCTTGAGTGGAGACTATTGAAGGATTTTTTAAAAATTAAGACTTTTGAGGGAGAAGGGAGTGGAGAAAGCTGTGGTTTTGAATTACGGAAGGAAATGTTTCTGGACCATTGACTCGTTGTTGTTGTTGTTGACTGTGGAGAATGAGTCGTCTTTGTTTTACCTGGCAAGGAAAAAATTGGCTCGATTAACCCTATAATTGACTTTTACATTGTCCTGTCAAAAGACTCGGGACTTTGGGACTTTGGACTGGTGCTTTTTGTGACTGTCTCGTGAATAAGTGAGCATCATTGTGTGTGTGTGAAATAAAAATTGGCACGCACGCACACACTACACTGCAGCCCTTCTCCCTACTTCCAGGACCAGGACCAGGGCCAGGACAAGGACCACGACTATTACTCACTTTTCACACTCACTAGTCAGTAGTCAGTCCACTTTGGTTCCACAGAGTCAACCCTTCTCCAGTCTCTTTCATTCCCAGTCCGAATGCAAAGGACCAGGGCCAGTATAGTATAGTATAGTATAGTATTGTATACCGCACCCCCTGCTCATAATTCTCATAAAAGCATTGCATTCACACACTACCTACTCCCTGGAGTACATTCATTCGTCATGTTCATACTTTGCGACATGAACTTTTAAGTACTTTCAAGTCTACACAAATGTACCTAGAAGTAGCGTAACTAGGCCTAGGCTTACAAAGGATTTTTAAATACACTCCCTCTTTAAAATGTGCTACAAAAAGACGCCGTAATTTGTTACTTTACGCAAAAACGACCCAGTTTTTTAAAATTACAGGAAAGAGACCCAGTGTTTTTTTTTATTTTATACAAAAACGGCGCAGTTTTTTTTAATTTACAGGAAAACGACGTAGTTTTTTTTAAATTACGCGAAACAGAGCCTGTAATGTTTTTTTATTTTACATGAAAACGACGCAGTGTTTTTTTATTTTACTTGAAAATGACGCAATATTTTAAAATTTACACGTGTAAACGATGCAATTTTTTTAATTTTGTTTTAGAGCACAAAAACGACGCGATTTTTTGAAATTTCGCACAAAAATGACGCAGTGCTTTTTTAATTTTAAAGGAAAACGATGCATTTTGTTTAATTTTACGCCAAAGAGACACAGTTTTTTTAAATTTACACAAAATGACACCATGCTGTTATTAGTAATAGGGAAAATTATCTATTTTGTTATAATTATTGTGTAATATAACACTAGATCAGGTGCAGTTTATTTATCAATTTTACACTGAATGATCTCAAGTTTTTTCCAGACCCTCGTAAAACAAAATCCTGCAGGCGCTACTATATAAAACCCTTGTATGTGTGCTAAATAATGTACTTTTATCTGGGATCTAAAGGCAGACAATTATGTAGAGTTGAGGATGAATGAATGAGGGAGCCAAGCCAAGCCAAGCCAGCCCACCAACCCTTTCATCGTCCAAACCGATCATCATTGATTACGTGAACAAGATTTGACACTAAAAAGAGCACCCAGAGTTAAAAGAGAACAAGTAGTCTGCTGTTTAAAAAGCCACAAGACCAAGTGACACCTGACGTATGTTCGTCTTTGACGGTAATTGACGCGAGAGAGTGATTATCCTCATCATCATCTCATTATCTGTCCATCGAATTATCTCCCACTATTCACGTCCACATCTCACTCACGCCTCTCCGCTTTCACACTAATACACAATTTAAAGCCTTTGCTCCTTCCAATCACACTTTTCACTTATGATATCATCATCATCGTCGTCGTTATCGTCATCGTTATTGTCATTGTAAGCTATCAGTAGTGTTGGATTTTCCCATAACCACTCTATGCACTACTGTTAATCTACGTACTTTGCAATTATTACCACTAATGACTATTCGATCAAAAATAATGCTTTTAAATTGCTCCTGATTGAGTTACTTTATTTGCTTTGGGATTAGTGCATCGTCACTTATTGGGACTAGCGCAATGCATGCGATCTCAAAATAGGAACGATAAATTAAAACCTTTTTTTCCTATCTGTATTTGTACTTGAGGTAGGTAGTAGTTATACTATACCGTCGCTTCAATTAATTATACGCTCATTATCGAAACTGACATTGAGACAAGATTCCAGGGAGATCCCTTCTCAAGATGATGACTGTGCTATATAGGCATAGGCTATAATTATGCCTAATACATGGTGCCTTATGGGAACCTATGCTATTACATACTTGAAAATATGAATTTCAATTCAATCCAAGTTTAAATGTAACTGCATAATTAAACTATTAATAATGTGATGATATTATATAAGAATATAATGATAATTAATAAATATTTGAATTTTCGTTAAAAATTAAATTATTAAAAATTGTATTCTATTTTATTCTATTGCAAGAAATTATTGAATGCTTGTATTCTTTTGTAATATGCAATTGTGCAAAAATTATGCATGCTTGGGCTTTCTATAATGAGTAAGCACGGTGACGGTCAATTTTGAATTACGAGAACTTGCAAAATATTTTTTTATTTTTACATACATAAGTAATTTGGTATGCAGACGTTCGTTTTTTCAGTCCAGATCCAAATTACATGTTATGATAGTGGTAGTCTTGATCTTGATAGCAGTGTCTGTTTAGAAATGCTAATGTTATAGGTACATAGTAGGAAAAAAAGTTTGTAAAGGAAGGCACTTTTACTTTGACATTCGTTTGTTCTATTCTCTCTCTCTAGAATATGTGTGTGTATCCACATTATAGAATGGTGCGAGACACTGTGAGACGAAATGTGAGATGGAGACGAATAAAATGAATTGAAATTTAATTTATTGTCAAGCATAATGACAATGACAACGACAGGGGGAAAAATCCCATAGTGCAGTACACCAGCCAGAGCCATAGCCATAGTCCACAGTATATGTAGGTACTGGGCATCAAGCAGTTACATGTATTTATGCATAATGTCACAGCCACCAGAACCAGCACCAGGACCAGGACATTACGAAATTTTATTTTCTGAGACTGCAGACTCTACTATGCATACACTCTGCAGTAGCGCAAGCAGGATTTTTTCTCGTGGAAAAAACTTGAGATTTCCAGTGTAATTTTTTAAAAGGTACATCTTATGTAGTGTCAATTATTTAAAAATTGCGCCCTTTCCTTGTAAAATTAAAAAAAAATACGTTGTTTTCGTATTTTAAAAAAAACACAGCGTCATTTTTCTGTTAATTAAAAAAATGGATTCATTTTCTTGTAAAATCAAAATTGGCTCTGTCATTTTCATGTAAATTTAAAAAAAAACACTGCGTCATTTTTCTGTTAATTAAAAAAGCTGCTCCGTTTTCTTGTAAAATAAAAAAATACTGCGTCATTTTTCTGTTAATTTTAAAAAAACTGCTTCGTTTTCTTGTAAAATAAAAAAACACTGCGTCGTTTTCATGTCAATTTAAAAAAACTGGGCCTTTTTCAAATACAGCTTAAAGTTGGGAATGTATTTTAAAAAATCCTTTGTATGCCTATGCCTACTTGGCCAATGCTTAGTTACGCCACTGGCCCTCTGTGTCTCCTCTGGTCTGCTGACAATAATTACAAGTTGGGACGTTGTAAGCTTTGATGCTTGTTTCTTCTGTCCACATATACATAATACTTATCTGTATGGAAGAATTCTTGAATATGAAACTTCGGATGAATCGACATAGACAGTAAAGGATACATGAATCAAGTCGAGAGTTTTCTCCTCCCCAGTCTATTACCATTTCATACTTTTGCAGCTTAAATACGAGAACTGACTTGGTATGGTACACAGATGAATGCATATGGAGCTGGGAATGGAGTGTCTGTGCCTGTGCAGTGCAGAAGCCGTTGGTTCGTCTCGTTAGATGAGGAAGTGAATAATTGAATTTAATTGAACTGATCTTCAAACGTCCGACTGAGCAACATAACATCAGCTCATAGTCACAGTCACACTGACTCTGCTCGAGGATGGACGAAGGTCCACACTGTCACAATCTCACAGAAACATTCTTGATGACTCCATGCAACTCTTTTCTAGATCGACGATGACTGAACTGGAGATCCAAAAGCATTAGTGCATGGTGGTTGTGATGTGATCTGCTTGTTCTTCCAAGGAAAAAAATCCAACTTCACATTCACATTTCCCGAGCATTGAGCAAGTTGACTCACAGTCACAGTCACAGTGGTCACTAGTCAGTCGTAGCACAGTTACTCATAAATGTAAGTGTGGATTGTGGATGTCTGGTTTTTATTAGTTTATATAATGATAATGATAACGGAGTACGGAGCAAAGCAGGGCAAAATTCAAGCCAAGGCAAGGCAAGTCAAGTCAAAACAGTCTATTTTTAGGACGAGTCGCGACTGACTGATGAGTGCAAAGAAAGAAAATTCGAGCGAATGCGCGATGCTTTAGTCCTTACTACTGATAGACACTAATGCTAATAATATATTTTATATTCAATATTCTAAGATTCTATTTATAGCTTTTGAGAAGAACGATTACAGTCAATATCATCTCTTTGATTTTTTAGTGTTTTGGTTTTTCGTAAAATCCAAAATGAAAAATTGGCATTTGCTGGGACATATAACTGTAGCGTGAGAAATGTATGACGTCAACACACTCATCAATTTCAAAGCACACAAGGATTTCGTAGAAAATTTCCGTTAATAATACATTGAATAATAATTTGACAACTTTGTCCTCCGGCGTATGTATATGAGAAACATAATGTCTTAGGAAAATATTGCGTTTTTAATTTGCCCACAATTGCACATTTAGGATGAAATAATTTAACTTTTGTAGTGATTTTTTGGGTTGAAAGTAGGAATTATGAAGTGGCAAGTGGACAACTGGAATTTATTCGCAATTATTACGCGTGGCTTCAGAGTTAAGAGGGAACCATATCTGTATGTGACTATGTCTGAAATGATAAGATGCAATCACCTACATGTAATTATGTATTATTATGAAATACAGAATTGTAAAAATAAAAGTGTTAGTAGCTTGTTTTCCAAAAAGAGCACAAAGAAAAACGAAAACGAGGAATTGCAATAAAGTTCCATTCCTGCTGTATTTCGATTCAATGATTAAAATCAGACAATTCAAAAGTTTTTGAAAAGTGTTTAAAAATTAGGAACTGAAAATTCGTTATGCCTATGCGTGGAGTTTAGTATTCAAAATTACATGACTGAACTATTTCCAAGCGTTTTAAACACTTTTTTATTGCAGCAAACTGATGCATTGGAAAAGGTGAAATTTAAAGGGTTGCTTTTTTAAAAATGTGTGATTGAAAAATGTGTGTAAAAGATTTGGAAATATTTCAAAAAATGTGTAATAACACGAGTTTTTATGCTATACTAGAAGTTTTTGAAAAGGAATACTTGGGTTTTTCTGCTTTGGGAAAAATGTAGTTATGAGGTTTTTCACCTTTTTGAAATGGTGTAATTAGATAGTTTTGCATGATTTTGAAATGTTGTAATGTAAAGTTTTTGCTGGTTTTTAGAAAAAGTGTAGTTAGAAGGTTTTGCATCTTTTTGAAAAGGAATAACTTGAAGCTTTTGCGTCTTCTCAAAAAATTATAAGTTCAAAAACTTTATTCAAAAATTTCACTTCTGCTCAAAAGGGTTTCACAAAGAGGAATTCATTCTCCTTGTTAAAATCCTTAGGAATCATGGCTTTTGTTAATCCTTAAGCGCTTCTATCAAAGCTTCACAATTCTGCATTATGAATTTATGAACCAATGAATAAAGGAAGATATCAGAAATACTAAGCATAGATATGCGTCCCTTAAATAGAATACTAATGTAGTTTATGCTATCAGTTGAAAATTCACTATGCTCATTACAGGACCTAATGATCTCTCTAATAACTTTTTTTCACTCTTCAACGCCGATAGATACTATGCATGTATATTTGCAATATTTTTCATATCCATCTACATAGTCTTAAGTCTCAAGACTTTTTGTTTTTGTCTAGGTTGTGACAATGACGCAGCAAAGGTTGTGGATGATTTAATTAATCGGAATGGGAATCGGACTTGGATCAAGTTGGTAGAATTCCGCACTGGGCTTGAAAGTTAGCACGAAGTGTTCTATGGAGAGAAGTCGCTCTTACCTACACATACAGATACAATACAAGGATGAAAGGAGGAAAGTATGCGGGTAGAGGCAGAGGGAACGTAGATGTATGTATTTATACAGTGTATGTGATAGTGGGACGACAAGGCATCTCTCGCTGGCTGAGAAGTTTGTAGCTGAATTGGTCTCAATTGGTTAATTAGTGGGATAAAGGGCCAGAATGTGTCCAATGAGGAGGATCTCCCGCCCACCGAGGATGGTCTGGGTGACGGTAGGTTGGTGACAGGAGTGGGACTGAGTGCATGACATGAGTAGATGGGAAAAAAGGGCTGAAATAATATTTTGCGTACGAGTCAAAAGGAGAATAAGGATAAAATTGTTAAATTGGGTAATCAGAGTAAAAGTCTGAGTTAGTTAGACGAGTTGTTTCGTTGGAGGCGCCGACAACAGCTTTTTGAGCCTTATTCTAGGTATTGTAGTTAATCAGGATTAATACAAACTCAAGCCAAGTGAAACATCATCACATCTCATCAGAGCCTAGGACCAGGACACGACACGACAGTCCAGTCCATTCCATTCCATTCCAGTCCACAAGCTTCACATACCAGTTGTAAATAGTGATTGAATTTTGTCTGATTGGTGATAATTGATTTGATTGTGTGTAATATTACATGAAGAGAGATCAACGAAAACCAACCAACATTTAACGATAATAAAACAGCATCAACATCCTCATAATAAACAAACTGCGTGTGTGTATGCTTTGGAATTTAGAGTAATTAATTGGGCTTTAATCAACATGGAAGGACATTCCTTAGATGACAATTTATTCCCTGAATTAGACCCAACTCATTGCTTCAATGGTCACTTGTCTCCTCCGCAAACTTCACTCATTACCATCGATCCGCAACAACATCAACAGCATCAGCAACAACAGCAACAACAACAACAGCAACAACAACATTCTCATCAAATCCATCAACACCAACATGATCCCAACAATCAAGTCAAACTCTACGGAAATTCCGAACATCTCGGAAAACCTTTGTCGGCAACTCAACCTTTTCATTCCATCCAGGTATTTACTTTAGTCTCTCTATCCATCTCACTATCTATCTTTTACCTTCTTACTAGCTATCTCGCATTAGTAGTCATTAGTATTCTATTCTATAATGTGCTTTCAGTCTTGAAAGCACATTATCTCTCTGAAGTAAATGTTAATGTTAATGCATCAATGATTGATCAAGAAATAGGAATGTGCTTTGGAAATTGTAGTCTTTAAAAAATTGCAAGTGATTTTTGAACTGTTAATTGTGAATGAAAGGTTATGCTGGGACTTCATCAGCACTATCCGGATCTATGTCAACTCCCTCACATGCAAACGGCTTCCTCATCCTCACTTTCCCCAGGGGGAAGCAATCAAGCAGTCTCCATCTGCCCCAACAATTCCCCCAGTCCCATCAACTTGGCTCAGTTTGCGTACAAATCTGAACCGATTCTGGACCCGATAGTCACTACCAACGGCTATTCCTCTAACATTGTCACCAGTCAGGCCAACGGAACCCCTAGCAATATCATTAACAACAACTCTGCCTCCGCTCCACCGAAGAAGGAGAAGTCCAAGAAGAATGTGGATAACACAACCAAGAAGAAGAAGACAAGGTTGGATCATAACATTGCTAGTCTTTATGAATAATAGTGCATGTAATTGTATTAGTTGTTAGTATGACTGACTGTGAGTAGAAGAAATGTTTGTAGGTAATTGAAGGTAGTTAGAAAAGAAAACTAATTCTGAATGTTTTTTCTCTCGCAATTCTAGAACAACGTTTACAGCCTATCAGCTGGAAGAACTGGAGCGAGCATTTGAAAGGGCACCGTACCCTGACGTATTTGCTCGAGAGGAACTTGCCCTGCGTTTAAGACTGAGTGAGTCGAGAGTTCAAGTGTGGTTCCAAAACCGCCGAGCAAAGTGGCGGAAGAGGGAACCGCCGAGAAAGTCGCCGGGATATGTTGCAACCAATCCAGGTAAGAAAAGTTGTCATTTAATTATAAGTGAATTATAGAATCTTGGAACAATCAAAAGACCACATCTAAAGTTGAAACTAATTATAACTTCTCATCCACGTAAGCCCAGAGAGAGTGTTCTTACAAAATAATGACAACAAAAATCAAGTGAAGAAAAAACTAAGTGAAGGAATATCCTCTCTCTCCTTTTGTGATTTTTAAGTTTCGTGGAAAAAACTGAATACTGTGTTTATGAAGATTACGTTTCGACACAGTTTAAAAAAAAACAAGGGGGAAGCAGTTTCTTCTTTGACTTCTTATGTGTAAATTCGAAGTTTGTGATTAGGTATGCAAATTGTGTTAAAATGGAACCAGGACACAAAACTAAAAAAGGGGCTCAAATATTGGAGTGCATGCATTTTGATAATGCTTCGTTTTTCCCACATTTAAGTTCCACAGTTAGCATTAAAAACGTTCCGAAATGAAACTCGAAAAGAAACGTTGCCATGCTTAAAATCTGATGATTCGTTATTAGCTTGTAGGTACTTTTGAACTTTTGTTGTATTAGTTTCTTTTAAACATTTTGATTAAGAATCATTTGATTTTAATTCCAGGTGGCAATTCTTCAATGGCATTCTCAAACTTCACTGCAACTCACAGTTCGCTCCTGCCCCCGGTGTCAGTGTCCCAGCAACCAGACTGGCCCTACGGCGGTCCGAGTAACTATGGTGTGAGCACAAGTAGTCAGGATTTAGGTGGTCAGCAATTTATTGGGAGTGTGAACAGTGTGAGTCCACCGGGAGCCGGTAGTGCTTATGGTCACGCTCATGGAGCATCGTTCCATCATCAAAACCCGTATGCAACCACCTACGCGACCATGTTTGCTCCGAGTTGCAGTTCCGACTCGGCGGGGTCACCCGGTGGATCCGCAACCACATTCTATGCAGCCTCCACCACCATGGGCACTCACGAAGGCTCTCACTCTCCCTACAAGCTCGACTTTAATGCAATTGTCAAAGAGGAGATTATGACGGCTGAGGCAAACACTACCCATGGACACGATAGCCCCACACCGTCCAACAAAAATAACTAAGTATGTATTTAGGTAGGTATGTATACAGATCCACATCCAATATCATGATCCATGATCTTTTCATCCATCATCATCGTCATTTCCCATCATCCAAATCCAAATACGTATGACAATGTGTACAGAGCAGAAAAGGGAAGACCCGAGCAGATCGAATCGAGTTGAGTGAGAGTCGAATCTGTAAAATGAAAATAGTCTCAGAAAAAAAGGATTAATAAATGCATGATTTCTAATTTTTCTCTGTAGACGATAAATATCTATAAATATATAGGTAATCTAATTACATATACATTTTATGTGAATGTGGTTTTAATCTACATTATCTACATTATGACTTTTGAAGTACTCAACACTTGTAACCGTTTAAGCTAATTAACGATTAGGAAGAATCCGAATCAGAAGAATGTACAATTTGAATGGTCTCTTAGTATTGTTAATTCCAAGTTTAAGTTACTGAGCAAACACCATTTGTGTCTTAATAATGTGTCATATAGTAGGAATAAGTAAAATAGTGACTAATTAATTATTAGTTAGTGAAATGAGAGTTTGTAGCTAAATTTTGTCTGTGCATTTGTTAACGTGACGTGATGAAATTAATTTCTAATTACTATTACTCATACTCTACGTAATTAGACTAGTAATATAATTTCATGTGTCATTGTGCGTGAATATACTAACATTTAAACGTTTTTGTGTACTGTATACAGTAAAAAGCCAAAAATATAAAATTTCAGTATTACGATTTTGTTCCATGCTCTTCTCTTTTGAAAACAAGCCCGACAAGTCACATTATTTTATTATGCAACAGTAATATGGCATAGGTAACATAACTTTCATGATCATGATGCAGATACTTGAGATACAATTTCGTTGAACTTTCTTCAAGACTTCGCTTTCGTTTCAACAAGTGACTAGCAACAAGTTCCTTGATCTCGACATATTTTATTTTATTATTTTATTCATACGGAACAAAATGCTTACACGATGCGGATCTTGTTTAAGCTGGATGATGATCATCAAACAGTTCCACTTTTTGTTTATTGTTAGTTGTTGATTGTCGATATAATTGTGTAGTTATTTACGTAATGAGTTCAAACCATGTGAGGTTGCATGACAGGGCATGGCGATGTTACTCAATACTCAACATTTCAAATTCAAACAGAACTTTAAAAAACCGTAAATATTACATACTGTGGATATGGATACTCTAACATACTATTATGTATTACTGACGATGAGTTTTATCAACTAGACTTCACTTCACAAAACACACAAAATTTCGTAAGCTCATACAGAGCAGAACTATCGAATAGTAGCATCATTAATCATTATCATAAATCGTAACTATTACACAAGGAAAGTGTATAATTGATAGTTAGAATAAATGGTTGAAAATTTTGATTTTCGATCACACTTTACAAACTGGACAATCTGAAAATAGGAAAAAGAAAAAACCGTGAGGTTTAAAAAAATTAAGCGTTTTTATACTTTTATAGTTATGTTCAGTTATTAAGTTGATATAAAATGCATCTAAAGCGAATCTAACGGATATTTTTCCTGTAAGCCTGGAAAAAACTTGATCTCATGCGGTGTATTTAAAAATACTACATCTCATATAGTGTAAATTATAAAGAATTGGGTCTTTTAGCGCGTATAAATTACAAAACCGCGTCGTTTTCGTGTAAATTTTAATAAACATCGCTGTTTTCGTGTAAAATCGAAAAAGGTTACGCCTTTTTTGTGTTTTGAAAAAACTGAGTCGTTTTTGTGTAAATTTTAAAAAGCTGA
>JAAXYX010000179.1:0-56981 GCA_036851915.1 Ptenothrix huangshanensis | reverse complement strand
GGAATATGATTACAAGTTCGTACTTGAACGTATCGTAAACGCTGACGCTGGAAAATTAAATTCGCGACTGCTACTTCTATTTCTATTGCCATTGCCATTGCCCTTGCCTTGCCTTGCCTTCACTTCACCTGACTTGACTCGACAATGTTCACCAGTGTGTGTGCACGGATTAAAATGAGTACGACCAGACAGCCGGCAGCACAATATTGCTGCGTTGGTGTTGGTATAAGATCGGTAATATGTACTACTAATACTAATTCAATATAATATGACCCTTGTTACATGTACGTACATGCAGATAAATGCATACAATACATCAACGTCAGCTTCTACCTACTTCAATTTCAATATCAACCCCTTTTAATGAGTTGTATCTCCAGTTTAAGTTCCAGGCCAAACCACCTCTATATTTACAGACATAAGGATAGAGAACGAGAACGACAAGGTAGCAGTAGCAGAAATAGTCGAATTGTAAAGGAAACATCAATAGCAACTGCAAAAGCGATCACAAAAGCAATAGCAATACCGAAAGTAATCGTAATGCAGATATTATACAATATAATTGCAATATTAACTCTATATAGTACTGCACGACTGCATAAACGAAGTAAAAAGTAAGACTGACATTTAGTACAGCACTCAAGCAATCGGGATCGGGATCGGGATCGGGATCGGTCTCCATCCTCGTCTCCTCTTTTATTTCTCTGCCTGTTTAACTTGCTCATATCCCTATAAATTATTAGTAGTGTCACTGCCACTGTCACTGATAAGGCAATTCGTACCGTTTTATAGCCTCATGTAGATCCTACGTCTTACATGGATAACTCTGTAGTACCTATTTCACAAATATAATAATTATGTAAACATGCACTATCCTAGTACTCCTGTATCTTTACATCGTCTTTCGCTTTTATAATACCTAATAATAATAATATTGTGTACAGGTTCGATTGGAACCCGAAATAATAATGGGATGGGAATGGGAGTTTATGCAGTATTGCAGTGCAGAACGGAACGGAGTAGTTTAGTAGGTACTGTTAAAACTATAAAGGTGTATGTATAGGAAAACAGGGGGAAGGGTGAATGTAAATAGTAAATAGCAAATATAAAATAGTAAATTGAAATAGAGGCTAGAAGTAATTACATATACATGCGGCAAAGGGAATAGAAGTAAAGGTGCAGAGGGAATGAGGAACCTATGGAGAGTGTATAGTTTCCTTTTATTACATATTACCTAGGTATGCTGTTTCCGAAGTAAGGACATATCTAGCTGTGCATATGCAACTACAATAAAATAAAGGATAAAGCTACAATAAAGTTTCAATATAGCTACTACCTCACTAACGTCAATTTGGTTTGGGCTTTCCACTGGGATATGAATTTGTATTTCCACGAGGACTTCTATACATAGGCACCATCAAATTCAGGATAACTGACGACGACGAGCGTGTCTACTTCGGCTTCTACTCTGGTGTCATGTACATGTAAGCTGAACAATTGAAATGCAATTGACTCTCTACTCTGCCGCATCCATCTCCCCTCGAATTTGAATTCTACATATCAAGGCTCAAAAAGCAGATATCAATAATACCTGTGTACATTTACACACCGTACCGTACCGTATACGGCTTTATCGTTGGAATAAAGTAATAATAACTTACTACCGTTTCTACATGCCGGATCAAAATACGAACAGACGAAATTATAGGCATGAATCTATTATACCTAAGGTTTGTGTGTATGTGTGTGTGTAAGTCTTGGTATATAAGGTGACATGTTATTGAGAAGAGCAACACTAACACCACGAAGAAGAACAAGTACAGCCTTACTACCTTTTTTAACCCTCGTTTCCCTGCACATCGCTTTTGCCTCTGCATTTACCTTTGTCTTCATGTCTTTCGGACTCTTCGATCCTGGCAGTCAATTTCTCGTGAAAGGATGAAAATACTGGATGTATATGTATAGTCAAGCCAAGTATTAAATGGGGAATGGAGAGGCCAGAAATAACACTATTACACCATTATGGCATTTGATATTGTAGTGCATTGTATTGTAGTTTTGATATGCTTTTACTGTTGTTGCTAGTGCTGGCTTATCCAACAATAGGGCTCTGTCGATCGAATAATGCTTTGCTGTAAAAACTGAGTATTATTATTGCTAGCTGAAAGTGCAGCTAGCCTCGCAAGTATAGTCATTCGGTTGCTGTTTCAGTTTCTGTCTCTGACTTTCTGGTAAACTTGGGCTACATTTTTTGTATTGTATTTTGAAAGTGGGTAGGTATGTAAGTATGGATGTATCTGTGATATGACATGGACATGGACACGGTGCAGCCGGTGCAGGTAGACTGCTGTGGTAGACGAAGAGGCAAAAGTAGAGGGAGAAGGTGAGGTTGATTTCAAAAAATACAGGTAATATACATAAAGGGTGTAGAATAAAATCAACTGAATAAAGAATAGTAGGAGTGCCGCTGTTTCTGTTTCTCTCGCTCCTCATCCACATCCACCTGCCACATAAGCAGTAATACTATATGCATATTACCTATATACTTGTACTCTATACTTCTTACGAGTCAGTCAGCGAGTTGCCTGTGTGGGGAGATACGATACGATGCAATAATATTACCTGACTGTATACTCGTAGGTTATTCAGGTACCTACTACACTACCTACCTACTGCCTGCGAGAGTACCTAAATACCCTAACGAAACTACAAAACAGAAAAGCATACGTACCTGAAGCAAATTCAAAGTGCAACTACACTAATGGAAGGTGGTCTGATGATGGTGGAATGGTTTGGTATCGTAAGTAGGAAAGGTAGGTAAATCGTATGATGCTATAATGCCCATGCCATGCCTCGGCCATGTTATGGAAAGGTAATTATTCTTTTACTACCAACACCAACCTCAACGCCAAGTATAGTCAATAGACAAGTCAGTCAAGTCAAGCCAAATGCAAAAGCAAAAGCAAAGGTAAAAGCTCTCAAGAAAAAAAAACTCAAACTCAAACTCCAAGTGAAGCCTAAGCCAAAACCAGTGTACTATTCTAATTTCGAATTCCGACTACGAAGTTGAACCAGTCGTCCAGTAACAGTAATATTAACCACAGTCACTCGAGACCACATCAAATGCTACGTCAAACGTTGCTGGTGAATTGTAGTTAACTTTACGATACGTATAACTCTACCATTTACTATTTCCTATCTACGTGTACGTGCACTGCTTCACTTTAATGTTGACCACGATCGCGATCGACGAGGACGTCAGTGGTAAATTATCTGTAGTATCTGTGTCTGCTTTATCTTGTTAGTGTCTTACGATTATAGACGACAGTGAGCCATAGCCGCAGTCATAGATACCTACGCGTTATACTCACCTTATACCAGTGGCTACGATCACGACCGCTAGCATTGCTAAGACAACGACAATACCAGCAAGGGAGACGATGGACGATGGGCGAGTGACGAACGAATTCGAATGGTGCAAAGTTACGTGGACACTAATAATGACGATAAGGAGAGTTAATTGACGACAGGAAAACAACAAGCGCACTTATTTACCATTCTCTATTCCATTCCATTCCATTCCATTCCATGCAATTCAATTCAAATTTGATTTTAAATTCCAAAGGCAAATTAATGCTAGAAAAAATTACGGTGGAAATAAAGGGGGAATATATTTCTACTGCACCTTGTTTGTTGTTTCTTTGTTCCTTGGCACTCAGTCGTTGAGTGTAGTAATCCTGTGTAGTGTTTCATACGTTCTGCATCCTGTGTGTTTGCAGATGCAATAAAGGGTAAACTTGAACGACTGAAAAATATAAACATCTGCAGGATTGCCAATTTGATTTTGGATTCGACGTGGGGGTTGCGTGAGTTTGTTGGTCGATGGGTGAAAGGAAAGAGTTTACGTTTACAATTTCATTTGCAATAAGCTTGCCATTTACGATTTACTGAAAGGCAACAAATGTGGCAGTGGTGCTGATGTGTGATTGTGGACAGATGCATATGAGTTTATTGTGGAACTGTGGACTTGGTGTTGGAGTGGTGGGAGTTTGGGATAGTTGTGCGAATCCATGTTCAACTTAGTTACACATAAATAAATAATTGTACTTGCTTTTATAGCTATTTGACTGGAAAAGTCAAGAACATTTAAAAAGTGCATTGATCCGCTATTTATAGTCTGTATGCTAATAGTGCATTATCGTGTCCTCGAATTTCGAATATAATTCTCTATAAATTCCTAAAGTAATTGGGATGCCAATGGGAGTAGGAAAGAATTGATTCCTAGAATGTTTAAATAGTTGCTACATTACTGACTGCGTTCGTGTGGACATTTCAACATTTGGCGGATTAGATAGCTGATAATTCCGTCATTCGTGTGGTTAATGGTGTACTCTCTTTTGCTTGCACACGTCCTAATGTTCCATTCAGTCGTCAGTGCTCAGCCATTGAATGTGCTCTTGAATTCGAATTTGGATATGAATCAGAATTGTGTTCATTGTTTATGTTGTGGTATTAATGGTGGAAATATAATCGATAGTATGTTCACATTTTGATTTCGGAAATCAGAGTACCTACCTAACACCTACTTTCAACTTTGTTCATATGTACTTGGTTGTGCGTTGAGCTGCTAACTTTTATGTTCCCAGTGATAGCGGTCTACGTATTTGTGTAGTTGGAACTGATCTTCAATTACTTTTGCAAGTTGTGTTCTACAGTTGTTACTTATTTGTTATGTATTTGTAGTATAAAGGAAGTCTCCAATGAAGTTCCATTGAATTCAACCACCACCACACTAGAACGGTAGACATTGAAATTGAATTTTAATACTGGATTCTTCTCCAATTGTTTTGTTTTATGACTCTTACCCAAGTGTAGAATTATCTAATTGTCGATTATGAAATAATAAATCAACGCTGAGCTGAACTGAGTTGGTTGAAGAATCTTGTGTTTAGTATGTGTGATTGAGTTTAACTGCAAACCAGATAATTATATAAAATACGAGTGAGTTAGTTAGTTTAGTTGCACGCTTAAAGAAAATTAAATACGAAATTGTCAGCTGCTTAGAGTAGTTATTACTGGAAGTGATTTATCGGCAACTAGCAAATCGTATTAAGTACTAGTGACTAGTTCTTGACTAGAACTCAAAGAGTCGATTCGACTTCAATAGTTAGTGTGAGAAGTTAACGGTTAATTAGAAAAAGGTTAGGTTAAGAGTTAGTTATTATGTGTGAAATATTTCAGATAGCTTTAGTTAAAAGAGAGAAATTTCTGAGACTTGACAACTGTTTCATTAAAAGAGGTACACCCTCATGTAGTCGTTACTCTCAAGTGGAAAACGCCGAGAAACTTGTTAATTTATGATTTATACTGTTGACTGTAAACCATCCAACAATTTACTGTATAATATTCGACTTTATCCGTTATCTCCGTAATCAGTTACACATCTGATATGATGCCAAATAACTATAACCAAGTTAAATATGACCTTAATTTAGTCGATGATGACTAAGTAGCTATAAGTAGGTACCTTGGTGATGGATTTGTGTTCAACAGTCAGCAGACGACGGACAACGTGAGTTTCAGCTCATTTTCGCATACACACACCTACCTACATACAAAAGTGCAGTGGGAAATCTTGGGATTGCAAGTATCTATCGAAGGATCTTCTAGAAAAGTGTATTCTTCATTATACGACGTTGTTCTCGTTGAACGTTACGCTAGGATTCGTTTCCTTGCGTGGCATGTTCTTCCATCTCTTCCTCTCACTACTGCCCATCGCTCGTTTGTTCAGTTGTTGGGGACGCTGAATCCATCGAAAGGAGTCGAAGAAAAAAGACTACTACTGGTTCTCGTTGGTTTATACTTATTAGTCATCACCAACAATTCATCAAGCAAGACAGGACCAAGACCAACAACCAAGACCACGACCACCGACCAGTCGATCTGCCGACCGGTAAGAAAATTGTAAAGAATTATTCAAGTTTAGGTTATTTGGTTGTTGACGTGCTGGTTGTATGGGAACCAAATATCATGATATCATGAAATAATTGTTACTTTAATATAAATACCTACGTGTCTATCATTAATCTTGCATCTTGCGTACATCGCCGACATCGACAGTAGTAGCTATAATATTATAGTTATGTTGGTAGCCACCTACCTTTTGTTCGAAGGCGCCTAGGTATACTTGTTGGTAGGTGATAGGTGCTCATACTTACAATTACATACAACGTATGATTGGGATTATTGTTGTTTACGCATTCTTTCAACTTCTTCAAACTTGATCGGTAGTAGGTAGGTATTTTTATTCGAATGCTACAGATGCCCAACGTTATTAACTAGTAACAAGGTAATAACAACAACTGATACAAAAGTTCAGCTAGTTCAACTTACAAGTTTGCTATTGAAGACAAAGTAGGTACCTACCTACGTACCTACCAACGTCAACCATAGCATAAAGTCCTTGAATACAATATGTATGTACCTGCGTAATTGTGCCTACGTCTATAATCTATAATAGCGAATGTATTCGTTTTGTAGTAACTAACGTGTGAAGATATCAACGATGAGTCTTCAGAAACAGAAGGTGGATTTGGATGGGAATAATTTTTAAATACATATTATTTACTCTGGTCCTTAATACGTTTATGCGAAAGTTCAGTAGCAGTATAATTATAAGAGGTATATACATTAGCATTCTATTTGGTACACATGATCATTAATCAGTACAGATAGTCAGCTTACAATCGGTACATTATTCGTTTTTATTGTAAATTAGAAAATTGAACTGAAGCTACCTATGGGGATTTTGATAGTAATACATGATTATTATGACAACAGAAGGACAATTTGTAAATATTAGGCACAGGTGAATATATGATTTCTCTTTGTGAGTATGATCAAATTATTTTAATTATAGGGAAATTATAGAGAATATTTGGTATAAACGTTATACAAACGTGATGTGTGAGTTATAATTTATTCAATCATCGTTTATCATAGAAGCGAGAATATCATGGGATGATGATGATTACCTATTGCTGTTGCTATAACCACTGCTAGTGCCAACATTGCCAGTACCTAGTACCTACCTGAATGATCAATTGATTTTCTAATATAATGCTATAGTAGAAATATCGATGACTTCATTGATCAAAAATTCCAACTTGTGTTGTATTATAATAAAAGATACTTTGAACTTACACATTTTTAATACATTGATAGGAAAGGTAAACAGGAACGAATGGGATGCGCGATAAGAGAGGAGCTATCGGTTGCTATTGTCAGTTGTCACTATTAATCAAAAATAGAAACGCAAGCAGACGTGTGGTGTTTGAGCTTGTAGCTTGTATTGCATAATGGAATTAGTATTACGCTTGCTTAATTGCATGGTGAAAGGTTAAATATGGATTTAGGCTTCGATTTTTTCTTGGTTTTTGCAAATAATATTGTGTAAGGTTTCTGTAGTGCAAGTGTGCGTGTACACAAGACAAGCGTTTACTTAAAGGTATATTTTTGCACACTTGGGTATCCAGTGTGTTTAACAGATATTGTGGATGACTTACTTGAGTCCTTTTCCACACTAATGCAAAAGTTATCGGGATCTGGTTAGTGTTAGTGTTTTCTTTTGCCATTTGTATATATATACATATATATATTTCGAATCCTAAAATGACATGTGATAGGATTTGCGTGTAGCTGTTCTAGTTCTGATGCTAGTTCTTCATAATTGAAGGTGCACCGATTCTAATCGTAGTTCTAATCGGTAATCGTAATCGTAATCGTTGTCAAAGTCAAATAATAAGAGACACCCTAATGATGGTTTTCACTTCACCATATTCCCTTTGGTTCTGATGTGATTCCGCTGTATATGTTTTTCACTTCGCATGTTCCTCTTTAGAAGCCACCTATATATACACGATGAACAGAAAATCGAATCTGGAATTGTATAAAGGTGCTAGGATACTCTACTTCAGGACAATGACAACTTTCCGTAGCAAATATTGACTTACTTAGTGTCAGGGATGTGGATACAGATAATGACTATAGGAAATAAATTGGGTACAAATGTGCAATGAACGGCAAGTCAAGTCAAGTCAGCTTAAGGTTAGATTTATTGTAACAATGATTATTATTACACTATGGATTTGATGGTTGACTTTTATTTTAGAAATGTGTGTACGTGTGTGATTCGATGGTAGTTCCTAGTCCTAGTCCTAGTGTGCATATATGTATAGGCGATCATAAATCTAACAATAGGCTACCTGCAACTTCCAGTTACAAATATACATAAAGCGTTGTGAGACCGATAATCTGATATGTGTGACGGCTTTATGTTATTTTATCAGCTTTCTTTGAGCTGTTGAGCAGATTGTATGAGACTAAAGCTTTGTTCAGTTCCGGTTTATACCTATGTAAAACTTATTGTGAATGTCGGAGTAAGCATGAAAAAAGTGCTACACCTCGGATTCTATTTTTAGTTTTGTTGGATTCGGTGAGAGAAATCAGAATTTAGTTCACACAAGTAAAAGAAATAATTGGATTAGAATTGGATTCAGCGTCGTGTGGCTACTAGTTTTCCTTCACTCCATTTTTTCTTCATCTCCTGATCGTGTAAGGAAAGTTGACGTAAGGTTTGGTTTCGAAGTTGGTCTTTTGTTCCTACTCGTAGTTTGAAAATGGCAGTACCTAGGTTTAGTTCGGTAAAGAAAGAGTTGGCGTGCTTCATGGCAGTAGGCATCGGTTGTCATTATTCTCCTGATTACTTTGCTATGCACGTTCCCGTCGTTGTCGTTGTCGTACTTGTTTCTCGTCCCATTTATTTGATATACAATTTGTTGATCGGTCGGTGGGTCGGACGCTGGTTGTATTGTATCGTAATCTATTCTTTTGCTTTGGGTTGTCGTTGATTTCGGTTTCGGCGTTGGTCTTGGTCTGGTTCTTGTTCCGTTGTTCACGGTCAGTTCGCAGTTTCGTGCGACACGTATCAGGAGCACGAATCGAATTTCCGTGAGCAAAAAAGAAACGAATTCCAATCAAATTTTTACCATTCCATATGTATCGTGTATATACTAATATGTATCTGTATGTGTGCCCACGCTTGTATGTGGTAAAAACTCCGGTTCTTCAGGGACAAGTCACGTGCATCATGTTCAGCTTTTGAAATACCTTCAAGACAAAATGTGGTTTACAAGAGAACAGAGATATGGAGGTAGGTAGTCCTATTTTTACTGCAAAAACACTGATAACACTGGAATGAGCTCGGGAACTCCAGTTTGGAGGACTGAACAGAGTTTTTTCGGTGTTGTTCTTGCACATTTTGACACCTCCGAATCTACTGGAGCAAATAGGTACTATGGGTTTGCTATGTGTAGCATTAGACCTTGAAAACCTTGAAATAAGAAAACATGTACATTTATGTACTGTTTTAAACGTTACACATATTATTAGTAGCCTCACTAGTTTAACTTCCTTCAGGGTTTTTAGGCATTTGCTTCCCTTTTATTTGCCTTAGTTCTGTATTTTCAGGCAAGTATAATTAATTGTGCATATTTCAGTACAGCCAGCGAATCAGACAAAATCCGGGAAAAGTTTTAATTGCGTTAAATCAGTCACAAGTATTTCGAATGAAACAGAACAAGAGTAAAGATATATATTATATATATATATAGGTACGGACCAACTAACATGACTTATTCGTTCACTAAAATACTTATTAATTTTTGACATTTTTTTTAAAAAATAAGACACTTATTTGCTCACTTTCTAAAAAAGTGTATTAATACCTACGAATTTTCGACAACTATGAAAGATGTGGACATTTATTATGGACGAGTTTGCAGGTCGGCACGCTGGATGGGAGCATGTTATTTGTTCGTTATATATTTTGTGAGACAAGACCAGCATAGATTGATAAATCGGATTAAAAGAGGAGGGTAAAAGCTGAGAAAAAAAGATGCGATAATATGTAGGTATGTACTCACGTAAATGAATACAGAAGGCAGGTAAGCCAGTGAGTTTCTCATTTGTAGGACTAGGAGCACATCACCTCCTACTCAAGTAACTAACTCTAGTAATTCAAGGCTCCAACTTTTAGGCTCACAAGTTGAGCTGAGTTGAGTTACCCGGATTCGCCCTCGGAATCGTAATTTCGTTCTCATTGCATTACATTGCATCGCGTAGCATTGCATTATATCGCATGGAACGGTATGCATGTTACGGGCACGGGTTGCAGTACTCTACGGCACAGCATGGAACCGTATGTATAAGGCATGTTATGACATACGATTCATTGCCTCTGGTTGTGAATTGGAATTCTTGTCAAGGCTAGACGGAACAGTTTGAAGTTTGAAGATGTCATATTAGTATTTTGTTGCTGTTCCCTCTCAAAGGCGGTGTCCCTTGTGTTGTGTTTGTGATGGGGCTGTGGCCTGTGTGGTGTGGTTTGAATCGTAGTATGATACTGGTGCAGTATGAGTAGAGTCACTATGTAGGCGATGGTGGTTTGGTTTGGTTCGTATGTAGTGCAGATGACATGCAGTGAAAGAAAGAAAGAGTTGATCTGTCTTCGGGTAGGCAGACGTCATACTTGCTACGGTTTATATTGTATGTATCTTATGGTATCCGGTTTGTCTCCGGTTTCTTCTTGTCTTCTTTCATAACTCTATGCCTGGCCTGGATTACAAATAGAGTGATACTTCTTATGGTTGACTTTGAGGATGCCACGGCTTGGCAGGGAGAGGAGCCAAGTACCAACTGTACTGAATTTCTATAATATGGATGCATGTATTTTTATGCGGATGTATAATGCATGATCTATGTGGGGTCCAGGTAACTATGTTGTTGAGATGTGATAAACTTAAGGTGAAGTATCAAATGTTTTCTCCAATGTGACTTGACTTCTGGGATATGTGTAGACATTTATGCATACCTACATACGTGGATGTGGATACTTGAATGGTTTGATCTGGTCCTCTGCGGTGCTTCCTTTTGGTGTTTTTTGAAACATCAGTTAGGAGTTCCAACCTCGATCATGCCACCATGCTCTTCAATTATTGGGAAAGGTCAACATCTCCTCTGCCTGAGTTTACTGACAGTGACATTTGGACTATATATTTGTGTCCACTTGCTTCCCACATTCATGTATGTAATTATATACATACCTACGTAGGTAGGTATGTTATGCTTATCTAATAAGCGAGCTCACTTTCTGGTGTACGCGGGTATCCTTTACAAAACGCGGGTCTTCCTTTCTTTCCTTCTGGGTTATTCTCCTCCATCCTACTGCCTGTTTTCTATTTGTCTGTAATTAAATACAAGTATGTACATAGTAGTATTTTGACATTGACCTTAACAGTTTGCCTTGCCCGTAGGAAAAACCAGAACCAAAAAACTGGACAATATGTAATGTCAATAATGGACGGGTACGCTATCGTGAGTAAATTTTCCGCTTTGACTGGCAATAACTTTATTTGTACGCTGGAAAGGTTTTAAACACAAAACGCACTATCTTTGTTTATGCTTCTTTGTGAGTTTGTGAGAGTTCAAACTGTTCTACACATTGTTGTGAAAAATTGACAATCGTATGTTTTGAATTTCTTTGAATAATAGTCCTTTTAAGATGTGTCCTGCTTACACGAGCAAACAGTGCAAGATTAGATAAGGGTTGAAGTGGCGACATTCCAATGAATCTGAGTCTAGACTCAGATTCATGAGATGTTACTTAAAGTCACAATACGGCGGAATAGGATGTTTTGTATTTGTTTTACGTATAAATGTCGTGATTTCGTCTTTTGAAAAATGGAAACACCTAATGAAGTATTGATTTAGAGTTTAATTTTACTTGTTGATTTTTGAAACATTGGGCATTTATCATTGGTGTGTAGGTAGATATTTATTTGGTTTGGTACATTTCTTGACAAGTGTACATAGCAGCGACCTTTGGTATTTTGGAAAAAACTGCGTTGCATCTTGCTACTACCTACGTTGGTACAATGATGTTTTGATTATATGCCTTCTGCCTCAGGGCTTACTGGACTAAATCCATACTGTAAATGTGTAGCTACTGGTACCTTCATCGAAATAGAAGTTCCTTCCTCAGCTTAGTTCATAACTTAGCATGCAAATGCAGATCTTCGACTGGAACCTTTGTCGTGGGGGAAGTGTTCGTATAGTATTTCCGCTTATATTGTCGTTACCGTTGTCGGCATTTGACTTATAGTTTGATTTGAAAATAGGTGTGGAGCCTTGTTTACTTCCATTTCAATTAGGTTCGACTTAAAATAGTGCCTGTTAATTTTCCGTCATTTCATCCCATGCTCTAGACCTGGTCTTGCGATTAGGTTTGGTTTTGGTCCTAGTCCAGTATCAATAGCTGAGAACACCGAGGATAAAGACTATATACCTATCCAAGCTATAGAAATGAGACGAAAGGACAAGGTTAATGATGGGTGGGCTACTCGTCCAATATTGTTCTGTCAGCGACAAGTGATAGTGCATAAATGCATGTAAAAGGACTCCGTTGTGTCATAACCGCGTAATGGGTACGTAAATGATGACAGTAGTTACTATAAGAAAGGGCGTGGGCCAGTGTCTTGAGTATTTTAACGAAGTAGGTGGCATCTTCCATTTCATAATAATCATAATAATATTTTGCTCCAGTATTTTCTCCATTTATTTGTGATCTCCAGGAGATCTATGGATCTGGAAGCTGTGCTGGCTGAAGTAGACCTTATCAGACCTCCAAAGTTTCGATGGTAGGTACATTTGCGTTTGGAACTATTTGGGAACATTATTTGATGAGTACCTACCTGTAATAGTTGCCAGTGGAATTGCAGCGACAAAGCTTATTAAGGCAAAGACAAAGAAAAACGAATGATGGGGAAAAATATTTTGTGGTCTTCAACATTCGACACTGCCATTGCATTACATTGTAATATATCACATTTCGATAATCATGATAATGTTGGCTGTCAGTGTAGACTGTATTTTAGTATGTTGATAAGCAGCAAGGGTAAAAACAGGCAGGGTCAGTTGAGAAAAGTCGAAAAATACATGACTTGGTTTTGAGGTGTTGGCTTTAGTATCAGTCAAACATCACCATCAGAACCAGACTTGTACTATGTGCTCATCTCACTCGAAATATGAAAGTGGTGTTTATGTCTATACGTCAATCATATCATGAGGTACTTTGCTAGGTCAAAGTCCTTACGTTCTTCTAAAACTTCGAGGTACATGGACAGATTAGATTACGAATAGATTCCAAGAGTGAAGTTTAGAGAGACAGAAGACCAACACAGAAATTTAGTAATTACCTTTGTTCCGGAAATTTTCTCTAATTATTTGGAGACTGATAAGTGACTATTTGTCTGTAGAGTATCTATGCAAATAACTAGGGATGGCATATTGACACAAGCAAGTGATCACATTGTCAAAATAAGGAAAAATATTTGGCCTGTTAAAACTATTGACTTGTGTAATTTACAGATTGCTGCTAATGGGATTCTTATTGAGTGGGAGAATTAGAGCACACGCGTAGTAGTAATCCTTGTTCTCGTATTTTCGCAACCACAAACTAAACGCAACGTCAACGGAATAACATTGGCGACAAGAGTAGTGGTGGAATGTGAACGAAACCAAGCATCAATAAATTATGCATTCATACTTAAGAGTTGGCTTCCAATACCAATACCGAACCAATCGTATGTATTATGTAATTGTATAATTTTACATACATACGTATGTACGATTGACATGAATAATATTGTATTCGTATTCTTATAGGAGTTTCGTCAGGAATTCAATATTTATATTTAATATATTATATTTGCTATTTGTTCATATTTTGATCGTTTGCCCTCGTGATCGTAACGGGTGTTTGTGTGACGTCCTCAAAATTCCGACGGCGATTAACGTTTTAAGAGTAACAACAGCAACTACTAAAGTACCTATTAGGAAACGGTGCTAGTTGTGCAAGTACAATGTATATGAACAATACTAATACTACTAATATAAAAATCATAAAGCATTCATTACATAGAATGCCGCGCGCTGTAAATCAAATTTGGCATCGAACCCGCGTTCAATAAGAAGCCGGCGTACAGTAGGAGACCTGCGTTATGTTTTTCGCGAACCTTTATAGAGTGTCCCACATCAACTCTGGGTTAGGACCCACGATGTATTAGAGACACAGGAGAGACTAATGGAGGCCCGCATTTTATTCGTAGTTTTACGTTATGTTTTTATTACCTATAATTTTTGTTATTCAGCTGTGGTAGGTAGAAATATTAAAAGAGAATTGAGATGACATAGAAAAGCAGTAAAACATTTTTATTCCATATCAATTGGGTTTTAGTAGTGTAAAATATTTAGAAGCTATTTATACCATTCTATTTTTTATCGCATTTTAGTTATGTACCAATGAATTAATTGAAATAGAAATGTAATTAGAGTAATATACAATTAATTAAATTAGCGTAATTACAATGTTAAATAATTGGGAGCAAGGGGGAAAGGGAGATTTCAGTTGTATTTATCAGTATTTATCAGTAGGAAATTTCCAGTGTTATCTGAGTTAATGACTGAGTTCATACTAAAACATTAAAACCAAACCAATTGAGCTAGAACTATATTGTATGCTTGTAGATACATGGATATAACGTATGTAAATATACACCAAGCTTATTCGGCAGTTCTGCTGTCTTTTTAACTTGACCTGCATGTTGATGTAGATAAATGACTTTGGATTAGTTTAAGTTTATGATCATTCTTTCAGCTAGATGACGATGAACGATTCAGCACTGAGGTGGTATTTACATGTTTTTGCAAAGGACTGATTTCTATTTGTAGACATTTTTCCATTTGTGGTTTTGATTATTTTCTAGGCTTGATGCTCTTTACCTTTTTTTATTGGTAGCATTAATTAGCAATCTGGGGTAGAAACCATCAGAGGTCCTCAATATCTCGCTATATTATATTCTTGTTACTACTGCTACTATTACTACAGCAGCTTATATTAAGTTATAGGCAGTAGTAGCAACAGTATCTAACAAATACAGAAAGAATTCACAATATATTGAGGACCAACATACGCAGGCAGATTTATTTCAAATGTAGAAACGGATATACATAATTATGATGAATAAAGGGAGAGGTTATTTTTATGCAAACAAGCGGTTTTAGTATTACATATAAGGTTAAGGGGTTAAGGCTTTAGGTTGTTTACGATTTCGGAAAAATGTAATGAACTTTACACTTCGATGCTCTGAAAAATTTTACCTTCTATTGTAGTTTAGCATTTTGCAAAGAATCTAGTTTCAAATATTTCATGCAAAAAGTTTGTCGTTGTGATCCAGCAAGATGCAAATTTTTTTCTGAATTTTATTTACTGCGCTAATTTTTATTGATTTTTAAAACGAGGAAAATGAATCAAGTATATAGGTACCTACGTATTTACTCTTTCCAGTGAGAGCAACAAGTATGCAGTGTTTTAAACTTTTTCAATTGAAGCCAAAAAAAGGATATATCATTATGTATACATACTTACTTATTTTTATAACGACCCTATCTATCGCACCATTCAAACGTTTGGTAGAAACGAATACCAAAACGGATTTACAACTCAAATTGACAGACAAGGAGGAAGAATGAATTTCCTTGAACATAGTAAACGTTTGCGATGAAGGGATGTCTTTCTATAACATCATCCAGTTAAAAGTGGTTTCTGGTCGTGCGTAATTCCCAAGTTGTGTAAAAATCTGCATTCATACAATGACACGAAGTAGTAAGTGATTATGAACGCAAGTGTGCTGCTTGTTTCGTGCCTACTTCTCCTGTATGGGATATAGATTTATATAGATTTATAAAGATGTATCCACATGTATAGGAATTTTTACGACGGTTCAGTTAGAGACATTAGGGAGTAATTAACATGAGGTTATCAGTTCCCATACCTTTAAGATACCGCAAAAGTAACAAAAATCAGAGGATTACAAGTTCCGTCGTACAAACATAATTATTGCACATACACACTTGAAATGGTAAGAATATAGGTACCTAGTACATTACTACCAGCCATTAGCATATTAGCAATCTTTATGGTTTTTTTCAATTAGTATTTATTTTATCTCCGTAGTTTGACGCTGAACACCAAAATCAACTTTTGTGCGCTAGTTTTTCGTTCAGTCGCTTTCTTTCGAAACTTTGAGTGTGTCGACTGAGTGCTCTAACCTAACTTTAATTTGGCAGGGCTTGCCTTTGCCTTGCCCATATACATACATTTGCGTTTCCTTGCCTTGTACCAACTGAACTTCCCTTTATTGCTCGTTTTGGAGAACTAAGTTTACATGGTACCACATTGCTTTACAAGTGTGAAATGTTCAGTGTTTATTCCTATAACGGTTGTAGTCCTCGTTCTCTGTAGATATGTACATAAATACATATAATCGCTGAAGCGTACAAACAATGCAAATGGCAAAAGATAGAAAATGCGAATAGTTCATAGGAATAATGTGTAATAATTCCAGACAAGAGGGTAATTATTCTTCTTTACAAGACATTCCATACTCAATTTGTGACACGTGTGCAGATACAAAATCATATTTTATTTTATACTAACAACTAGCAGTGTCTATTTGTGTTGATAATTAAATTCACAGGAGTTGAATTACAAAAAATAAGGATAATATAATATAATCAAATAATTACACACTGAAGTTCACTGTTGACTTTGTGCTGCTTGTGACTGGCGTACGTTCTTTAGTAAAAGTCAAGAGCATATTATTTAATAACTCAAGTGAGTATGTGCTTCTGAATCTGTAGCGAATTTATAAAGCACCATATCTCAGTTCCTTTCCAAGTTGGGTTTGGTCATTCCTTTAACTAAAAGCGTAAATCTATATCGAAATTAACTATTTTATATGCACCTAACTACTATTGTGTAGATGCCTTCGACGAGAGACAACAGCAGATTGTCGTTATTCTGATAGTGACTGTATTTTGTTTAACAAGTGTGACCAAGCACTTAGCGACGCGTTTATATGACTGCAGTTATGTGATAGTGCTGATGATTAGTTGTTTTTATTTTTAAATTCGAATTATGGAACCTAAAGAGCCTATGGTAAGTTTAATCAAGACTACCAAATCAATTAATTATTTTAAATTATAGAGCATCAACCATTTTTTACTGCGCCTTATGACAGAAAATGAATATCTGTTGAAGACCTATCTATAGAATACAGTAAGAAGCAAAAGTAAAAGACGGAGCAAGAAAGTTAAGTTCCCTGTCTCAATGGAAGTTATAAAAATAGACAAATATATGGTGACGATTCATTGTAATATGTTTAAAAAGTTGTATAAGGTTTTCCCCTTCCATTTGTTCTTTTCTTTATTTCTAGTTCCATTCCAAGATAGCTTTAAATAACTTAAACATTTGAGTATGTGTGCCGTGTATTTATTTACTTATTACTGTTACTGTTCTGTGCGTGTTTGGTCGGGTACAATGTTATCTTAATTGATTACCTAACTATTTTATTTGAATGTAACCGTGATGCTAGTGCTCGATCATACATATGTAGATACATAGTATTGCGTGCGTATTGTTGTTTTCTTTGTTAGGAAGTCATATCTTTCGTTAGCATGATCATGGTCTTGGTTATGATCATGATCGTTTTCGTCATAAATAATTATTGAATATGAGAAGCAAATAAATGCCCCATAATTATGGTACAAACTCCTCACACGCCTAAAACTATTTTTAGGACAATTTGCCGGTTCCATTATGCCAGGTAGTGTTTACAGTAATATAATTATTAGGCAGGCTCGTATGCTATTTTAAATTCCTAGAATCTTCCTCTGAAATTCGATGTGGGCTTTTAGCTCTAGCTTATTTGATTGGAGATAGTTAAATTAGTTTCGTAGTTTCGTAGAGTAAGTGGGCCGTGGACGTCAAAAGGTAGTTTAAGATGGGGAATAAATGTGATGGGAAATGTGTTACTTAATTAACTGAAGTACAGTGTATAATGTAATTAAGAGTGGAAAGCCTGAAACGAAGGTAAAGACAGGAGAAAAAGGACTAGACCGGAACTAAATAGGGCTAGGACTTGTACTAGGAGCGGGACAAGCAGGACATTCATTTTATGTAAATTAAGATGAATGTAATAATGGCTAACAAGCATTTCCGGATCCACATCAGCATTAATGTCATTAGCAAAATAAGATTACGGTTGAGATAATGAATTATCTACAATATGTAGGTATTGTGTGTTCTGGTCCTGGGTCTGGATACACTGGACGTTTGGACGTGAAGATGTTTTTTTGTTTCTGATTTCAATTTCAATTCCGTGTAGCGTTCTGACGTCAAAGGAATTTCGAGTTCAGCTATCTTCTAGTGGGAAATCGAACCTTCGGTTTCAATTTCCATTTCACTGGAGCCAGCTACAATATTGGTTCAAGTCGCGTTATGAAGCTGTATTGTGCTTCAACGCCATATCAAATTCTGTACGAAGTATTGAAAGTAGCAGCAAGTAGACGATTAGCGTGAAATCAACTTTGAATGCGTAAAGTAAATAAATACAGTTTCAATATGGCAGACTGGACTAGCACTTCTTTGCCTTTGATTCTTTTCGCATTACAGCCTACTTGTGTGTGGTTATAACTACCGTATGCGGTCTTCGTTTGTATCTGTAGTTGGATCTCAAAGATCAGAGTATTAATTGGGTGCTTAGTTACCAGTAGAGCATTTAGAGTTTGTCTAGTAATATTACACAAAGAAAATTACATGACCATAAATATGAGTTGATCCAACTTGCAAAACTTGCTATCTACGTTGTTTCTAATTAGGCAAAAATGGCACTGTCTATGTCAGCAAACTTTTGAAAAATGTTACAAAAAATTAAGATATTAAAGTTTCGGATTAAAGTTTTTAGCTTGTAGATGCGTTATTGTCTATAAGATGTTCAATTTTTACAGTGTAAATTTTATGAAAAAGGTTACAGAAATAATTTTAACACATCAAAAGTCTTTGAAAAGAACAAGGTGACATTTTTAATTAAAAAAGTACGTACCCTATTTTACACTGGAATTGCTTGGCATATCATCATGTTGGAGATGATGTCGTATGATATTTTGACAAATTATTTCCATTAAGACTAAGTAGACAGATAGATTGAACCTCTAAAATAGTTGCTGTCGAGAAGATCCTTGTACGTGCCAAAAGTCAAATGCATTCGTTTTCCTTTGGTTTTTGCTTCAGCAGAGTATTGGGGATTAAGCTATTATTTTTAATCAAACTAGACTTGTCGTCGTTGTCGTCCTCTTTGTCGTCGTCGTTGCCTTTATCTATGTCGTCGTCTTCTTCATTTTCCTCTGTTTTTGAATACTGAGAAAAGTGATTATTATATTTGTATTTTGTTCCTTATCTATCACTACTTCATGCGATATGATTATTACATAAAAGTTTCCAGATGACAAGAAGCAGTCAGACAAAACGTGAGCGTGTATCCGGGTCTCGAAAGTTGGTGAAACTTTTGCTCGTGTAATTACTTGCAAAAGTCAAAGGCTCATACACTAGAAGTACACTGACTAGTGAGTTCGTAGTACACAATAAGAATGTGTATAATAACGTATATATAGGTATCTTAATTATTTATCTAAAAGATAGATTTGTCTTGGAATATATTATGTGCATATTTTATGCATCGCAAATCACAGTGTTTAAAGTACCACTACAGATTTGATTGCTGCACAGGGCCTCAGTAGAGCACAACATGAACTAGGAGACCGGGCCAATAGAACAAAGTCAAAGAACCAAGTAAGAAAGTAAAGGGAAAAAACCTTGGGGAATTCCATGATAATACTCGTTATGTAAATCAAATACGAGGGATAGAAGCATAGAGTGAAGATGGGATTACATCCACGTCTTACGTTTGCGATTGTATTCGCCAACTACTTGTTTCCAAACTTCCAAACTCACAAACTTCCAAACTTTCAATATGAGAGAATCTTGGATCCTGTTTGTGTTCACTTACGTTAGAGTGAAACATGAAAGCGAAACTTCCTAGGTATCTACATAGTGTAGTTCGTGCAACTACAGCACCTACCAATGTATTTAACATTGATTTTGTGCTGAATAAACAAGAGAAAATTGAGTAATAATATTATTTAATTATATTATTAGGTTATAAGATGCTAAGGTAATGCTAGATGATAAGTCTACACTTCCAGGGGCTATAGAGGCTTTTTCTGTTCTTTTGCATTCCCGTATTCACTGTTGATCTTGCGAAGTACAATATTTGTATTGTCATTTGCACTAAAGATATTAAATAGAACAGATGTCGATCAATCCAATAGGACTTGATTTGTTCGTTTTCTATTTTGGTTTTAATTGCCCATTTTCTGTACTGTCCTAATTTTACTATTTACCTTGAGTTTATTTACTATTACATTATCTGCGTAGCCTACTTGCATCGTAGTATGGACAATGATTTTTTCCTTTCATTTATGCATAGTAATGATATTGTGCTGATAGTTTTAAATTTAATTTTCCTTATTTGTAAAAATGATTTTGCTACTATTTATTCCTCCTATCAATGCAATTAAAAAGTTTAATCGATGCGGAAATTAATAATGTAATTACGTTGGAAGGTAGCTAAACACGATTCATGATTATGAGGTGATTACGAGGGTTTTGCTCTATATGACCGAGAGCAATAAACTGAGCACTTATTTGTGTAATTATTAAGCACAATCAATAGTAATAATCTGATTCTATCTTCTGTGATATCAAAGGATGCCTGCATGATCATGGAAACGGAGGTTGAACGCTGTAATAACACCGGTGACATTCTCACCAGTATTATTAGTACTGAGTGTATTTGCTGTCTTTGTCGTGGTAGCTGTAGTTGTCATTGAAGTTGTGGTTAGTAGTTGGGGCAGGAATTGATGAGACCGCACCGAACCGCACCAGGGAATTTCATGGCCGAGGATCCGTGTCCGGGTCTGGGTCTGGGTCTGGGTCTAGGTTCAGGTTTCTCGTACTAGTCGTAGTCGTAGTCTGCCTCTGGTCCGCTATTTTGATGGCAAAGAAATGGAATTATGGAATAGACTGCATGTAGATACAATACCAGGAGAATAAAATTGTGAGAGAAAACTTTTGTACTTTGGGATGTGTGTGTGTGCTTTATTAGGTAGTGAACCGAGATGTGTGAGAACGGGCATTAAGTTCAAGGCCTGTTGGTCTGCTTCCCATGCCTTGTCATGCTATGCACTTCTCCTTTCTGCTATAACAAAGATTTCCGTACACTTACCTGTCCTCCTCAGGCTTCTTCTCAAATTTACGGTTTACTCGTGGTTTCCTGGAGATGATCATGACCAGGATAGTGATCGTGATCGTGATCATGGGGACAGAAGTGAAGTCGGTTGGTATAGGAACAGGCCGGAGAAATGTGCAGTGGGTGTGGAAGATGGGAAATGAACAGAGGTGAACATGTGGACATGGACACGGGAAAAGTAATATCTACGTGGAAAAGTGTGTAGTGGGACCAGGAAGATGTTGCCTTCAAGTTGTGGTTGTTCAAAGTTGTTGAAGTGGTTGAAACGTGAGGCTACGTAGGTAATGTCACGAGTAAGACTACAATACTGATACATATATTGTAGGAAACGAGTGTGTTTTCTACGCATATGAAAACAACCAAAAGGATATAAAGGGCTGCTGGTAAAGTCGTAAAGAGCCCTGTGATTAGGGTTGTAAAGTTCAATGTTATTCATTTGCCCGTGTCCGTACCTAGGATACCTACCTAGCTAGGTAACGTAGGTGGCTACATGGTATACATGGCTTTCAAAGGTTTACTTTACACTCTACTGATCCGTATGCACGGGTCCTTGTCCTAGTGGCCTGTAGTTGTAGTCAATTACAAATTACTCTCTGCGTTCATCCTCACTTCTGTATAATATAATTGCACTCTGACACTGACTTTAATCCGAGTCTGAGTCCATAATGTGCACACGTAAAGTAAATACCTATATAGGTATATCAACTATGTACATGACGCACCAGCACCGGCATTGGCATTGGCACAGGCACTGGCATTGGTACTGGCACTGGCACTGTAGTTATACATATTTGGAGTTGCCTTTAGCATCAGGGTAATTAGAGCCAATACTACTGGATGAGAATGAGTATCAGAATGAATGTAAGACCGATGCAATACCAGTCTGTTCCAGGGGTGTTCCAGGTTGTTCCACATTTGTTTTAGTGAGAAAAAACATGGATGGATAGTCGAATGATGTAAGTAGGTACGTAATACGAGGAGCAAGCAATTAAGTGGAGCACTGCCTTATGTGTGTACGGCATATGTAGACTCAATTTTACAGTGCATTACTAGTGCATTACGGGTACGGTAACACGGATTACATCATTATCGCTTTCCCGTGTAAAATGATGCTTTGATTAACTGAGCTGATGCAATGTAGTGAGAGAAAAGAAGCCAAGACAGTCTGTGGAAGTGCATTTGTTCGAGCGCAAGTACCTACGTATACAATTATTCTTTAAACTCCCATTCAGCACTTTTGCTTCTGCTCATAGTCAGTCGAGCTACGTGTACAATAGAGAGAGAGAGAGAGTTCATGAACACCGTACTTTTACTCCATCCTTTAATTTTGTTTGGCCGATAATCGGTGTAGCTATATATATATATATGTATCTATTACATCAGAACGCTGCAATACCTTGGATTACATAAGTTGCCTTGTTCTACGTTTTGATTCCCTAATTATTGCTTGATTGAAATCCGGAGAAGGAACTCAGAGAGCCCACATTTGTGAGACTGGGGTTTATTGCTCCGTCCAGACTCGAACTGCTATGCACTCCATGTGGTTCAGGTTGAATTTTATACAATTAGTATAGTATGGTCAAGTGGTCGGTAAATTGGTGGTAGTATTCTGTTACATATACATAGTTAGTGCAATACCTGGAAGTAGCATTTACGTTTTTCCGTACCTCGTGACGGTAGGATATTTGAAAAAAGCTTGCGTAGGAATTTCATTATGCCTTTTGAATTAACATAGGTATAAATATATTGAGTCTAGTTCGTAACTAATAGTCTGGTCCAGTCTGGTCTCGCGTGGCCTGGACTGCCAGTATAGACACTCAGACGACTGATTGAGTAGTAACGACTGGCTCTGCTTTGTCCTGTGCGTGTCCATACAAAGCTTTACAATATCAGATCAATCAAATATCTCGATAAAATGAATTAAATGAACGAATACTGTTGTAGTTAGAATTCGAATATGTAGTAACTCCTAGAGTTCATTTACTACTATTTTTTTATTGTTGTGCAAGAAACTACTTAGGTATATCTTACATTTGTCCCATATGGGTACATACATGGGTGGGTAAGTGACAGTGTAGGGTTGGAGGAATGTTTACGTTTATGATTACGATTATTACTATCCTTGGGAAAGATGTTCATTGCTATTATAAGTACTAATGATACATATATGTAGTGCATGTACTATTGGAGGATATGACGGCGGTGTATTTCTTATTGGTTTTTGCGAATTTTTCCGAATAGTGTAACTCACGATTAGTATAGATATAGATTTGTGCCGAGAACGGATGATGTAGGCGTAAGCAAAAGAAATTGCTTGCAATTAGTTGGTATTATGTGAAAGTGGTGAATCGATAGAACATTTTCGGTTTCGAGGGCAAGTTGGGGAATGTATGGAATTTTATAGCAGCAACCTTTTTGTAATTAGTGTAGTGTTGTGTTGTGTTTTCTGTTTACTCTCTCTCTCTCCCATATTCTGTAATAGACTGCGAGCTCGATCGAACTTTCTTTGGAAACATAATTGGAACCATTCAGTCATTCATGCCTGGCATTTGAAGGGCGTATCATTTCCAGTTTTTTCCGAGCCTTTCCTTTCGCTCACTTGATCTCCGTTAAAATTATCAATAAACACAAACACACTGCATGGTGTTATTTGTTCCTTATTTACGCTGTTTCAAGCAGGCGGATGTGCAATGAATTAACACTGCATTATAGCAAGTGTAAAGAGGAAAAGGCGGCTCTCATTTTTCTTAAAATTGGCAAATTTTATTCCTTGCTTCTCCTTTCTCTATCAAAGAAACGAGAAAGAACAGTTGTGATTCTATGAAAGGGGAAAAGGGAGATATCTCCTTGTGTTGTCCACGAAAGATGCTTTTAACAAAACTACGCAACTACACAGCAAAGTGATTTTTTCACATATCGTGAAACTTTTAAATCTAGGTTGCCTCTTTCTATAGCCTGGTCAAATTCCTTTGTTGTTCGTTGTAACCAGGGACGGGAGTTATTAATGTATGGCGTAATATGCAACATGGCATGCAATTCAAGCGTGTAGCTTGAATTGCGTGCCATTTGACACCTGCAGCAACGACATAGTGTTGCATAATTGCCGGCAGTTAATGATTTATTACACATATTGCATCCCATACTAGGTATTGTACTGAGTATGGCTTCCTCTTAACTAAAGAAACTGACTTGAGATGGAGATTAGATTGGGAAACGGAGACTTGACGAAGAAACTGCTACTCGTCTCCATCTCCTTCCTTTTCCTTTGTCTTCGCTTGTCTGACAACCAATAGAATGCAAATACGTGGCGTGGACTTCCAACGTGAGCATCTTCCACGTCCCTCTTGTCCAAACTACTCTTCCTCTATGTATACCTACCCTAAACAACGACGCCACTAACAACAACAACAACAACAACTTCTGCGTTAAAATTGAAATCGAAATTTGGATTCGAATCCAATTCAGATTTATTCGGTTTCTCAATGCGAACAGATGGATCCTCTTGTAAGCTTTTATAATTCTTTTTCGTCTGCTGGCCCCCTTCATGCAGATACATAATTAATGGGAATTGGGAATACAACGAAAAAGCAATATGGGTAGGAAGTATAGCTATATACTAGTTGGGTCGAATTGAATTATTTCTTACATGGAATTTATAGTTTTAAGGACACTGCATAATGTGCTGTCTGAATTTCTCGGAAATAGCGAAGCCTCTGGAGCTGTATCTCTATATCTTCCCGACAAGTTTCAAATCTCCTATTTTTGCCATTTCAAAAATTGGAGCAAAGGGAGCTATTTATATTCTTTAATCTGAAAAATAATTCTTGTTTACGTCTTCTAGGAAATAGTGAAACCTTCTATATTCAAATGTAAGCTATTTCAGGAGTTCTAGCGTTTAGAATTAAATGTTGCGTCTCTTTCCAAGAACAGCGTGTATTGATTATCTTGCCTGAATTTCCAAACCTTTGCATTTACAATATGTAAAGAATTAGAGCAAACTCTGTGAATGACATTAGTACCAAAAATATTCATGGCACGCTTCGAACTCTTTTGAAAACAAAAATGGAGTAGGAATTGTGATTTGTGATGCTGTCTTAAAAATGGTAAAATCAGAATCTCATCTGACGTGTAAAAATGCCGAGGTACTTGGGACTTTTGAGTTTTGCACATTTGTGATTTGTCTTATTTACTTGTGCTGTGGTATCTACAGAGTTGAATGAGTGTAGATATCCCATTTCGTACGAAGAACATCTGTGCCAAAAATTTGAAAGCCACCCAGCTACAGATTGTGTACTACAGAAGCAGAAGCAGATACCATGGGGATCTTGGGACATGGTTTTTTATTTATTCTAAAAGCACTAGGAGCAGACTTATCAGCGATTGTAATATAATATTGTAGTGTCCTGAATAATGCTGTAACTAGTAAGTATAGGCTCTCTATTGATCTTGTCCTTGCTCGTGTTATTAGATAATAATTTACATGAGCCATCAGATCAATTATTATTGACATTGATCTTCATACGGATGTTACATCGTCGATAGATGAGACCACCTTGTACTGCAATATCATGTCATATTGTGTCATACCATGCCACGTTAAACCATACCAAGCCACGACATGTCATGTCATGTCATGTATGCCATGTCATGTCATATTCTTGTTGATGTTGCAGATTGGAATCTTCGTGGTATCGGTGTGCCAACCTAAGCTTAAAAGATCGTGCAGTTAGGGTAGTTTGTAGTTTGGTATTTAAGCTGAGCTAAAGCAGAAGGGTAAGCCAAGCAGAAGCCAAAGCCAAAGTCAACCATTAATGTAGAGTATCAGTTCTGTGCCCGACTCCCAGTATGTACGCCAAGTAAGACATGGTTTTTTCATCGACTTTTTTTTATTTAGCTATAGGCTACAGTGTACATTATATTTGAATATGTATATACATATATACGCGTATATTCATAGGTACACTGTCGACTGTAAAAATGCTTACGGAATCTATGTGCAGTGAAGTTAAAGTTGAGGGTGAGCATTTGGGAATACAGGGATAAGGGCTGCAGCATATCGCTCCGATATTGATAACTACGCGGACTACGCTTTCGGGATGATAATCAAATGAAGGCCTGTTCTGCTCTGCTCTGCTGTGCTGCAGACGAGGGTTGTTGTGGTTGTAGCTGTAGCTGCAATTTTGTAGTGGTTCTTACTCCTGCTCTTACTCTCTCTCTCTCTCTCTCTCTCTCTCTCTCTCTCTCTCTCTCTTGGTAGTGGGAATGTAAGTGGCAGAGGCACATTGTCGGATAAAAATCAATAGTAAAGCCTCCACTTGCGACTGCGTTCTTCCCCTCCGATTCGGAATTCGGAGACTGTGCTTGTGTGTACGTCTCCCTTGGTGTACTCCTACTGTATAACAGTACATAAGTATTGTGAGGACGAGGACAGAACTGTGACGTGGGTTTCGTTTTCGTAGTCGGATTCGGATTCGGATTCCAATCGGCAGTGGGATTTCCATGAATATATATTCAACGTCAGTAGTCAGTCAGTTCGGTCGTCCGACGTCGGCAATGTACATAACCTACATACAGTGTGGGTAAAAGGACATTCACGGCGAGGACGAGACCGACAGCATGTGACCATTGTATAGGTATAGAGGATATACACATACCTACATTGACTATGTGGGCTGAGGGCTGTAACACCTACCAAAGCAGAGTATCTGTGTTGCGCACGAGGAGAATCAAACTCTAAAATGCTTACATTGGCTTCTCTGCTTTGCTTTGCTTTGCTTTGCTGTGTTCGTGAACGGAGTAGAAATGGAAAAGTCGAGTAGATGTAATAAAAATGCACTATCTATTTCCTTACAAGTGAAAGAGGAGTACAGGCACGGGCACTGTAATAATGCCACTGACACTCAGTACTGTTGCTGCTATTGTTATTGTCATTGATTTGGATGTAGATTGAACGTGTGGATGTTCATATGTAAGTACTCGTCTCCCAGGCTATACAGATTAAGGAATATAATGTATACCCAAAGTTACACAACTTTTGGCTCCATGTATCTGTATTGCCACTGGAATTGGAATTTGGAATTCCCGTCTTTCTCTGCAGAGTTAGGGGCTATGTGTAGCTTAGCTAGTGCCGTGAGTGAGTGAGTAGCTGGGCCTGCTGTACTACACTGCACTGTGGCTGTGGTTGGTGTAGTAATAATTGCAATAGTCATAGCAATAGCATGGTATGGTATGCTAGCTATAGCTATGCTAGACTATACTATCATATAATATTGGTATGTGCTAGTGCACGTGTATTTTCTTTTGTAGTTGGAAATGTGAAGGTGGAAATGGAAATAGAAGTGTGAAAGTAAGCCGTAGGTACGAACTACGAAGAGTGCTAGCAAGGAACATAGGTAGGTAATATATACATATAGAATAAAATTATATGAGTAAATGGAAGCCTTCCTTCAGCTTCTACTTTGGCTTTAACGTTAGTTGGTATAAAATCTCTAAAGGTTCTTATAGGTCACTATCACTCTCGTGATCGTCGTCTATACTCCACAGATGCACGGCTTCCATCTCCATTATCATTCGATATAAATATATATAAATGTACCTATATATATAAATATATACTGTACAGGTTCCATTCCCACTTTCATATATTTCTGGTCTGGTCTACGTCCACAGTCTGCACACGATCTGATTCAGAAAGTTAAAGTAACGTTGAAGCCTTGGTTACTACTAAAATTCAAGTCGAGCGTTCAGCGTACCTTACCTACTTCTATGTAGATAGGTGAATATATATGCATATAGATAGGTACTAGATTTTACTACTACTCCAACTATTTTAGTTTAATAAAATATAGAATGGGATATACTATAACGTGAAACTATATAGCCAAAGCCAAGTGGCGTGATGCCGTGTATAGCCAAGATGTACATAGGTATATAGTTTCTAAACCTACATAAATTGGGTTTTCCTGCAGTTGAGACGTTGATAGTTTTACTTTAGTGGCTAAAGGATAAGAATACTGGATGAGTGTACCTAACTGTATATATATATATATATATAAGCGGTTGGATATACTGCGCTGAGTGTAGATATCATAGATGCAGTTTAGGCTGGTATGGTTGGGAATTCCCCTTCGGAAGTACATGAAGAGAAGAGACGAGTAGAAGAAGAAGGGCTACGGCAGGAACATGAATGGCATGGCATGAGGAGAAGTCGCCCACATGAGTCGATTAATAACATTCGGCCAGTGAAGTACTGTAGGTCTCAGAGTCGAGTTCAGTTCTCAGTGAGTTCCACTCTTCTCTTCAATATTCGTCTCTCTCTCTCTCACTCTCTCACTCTCTCTCTCTTCTACTCATCACTCTTTGCCTGTGCTACTGCATCCTCTATCCATTCTCTCATCGCAAACACGGCAACCCACACGAAACGTCTCAAGCGTTTCCCTACAAGCAATTTTTCCCGTTTTTCTCTCACTCTGTTCTCCATCTACAAGGCTTCGGATCCCTTTTCCCTTTTTCTATTTTCGCTGCTGCAAAAACCTAATAACGGAGGATGTACACCAAGATCAATTCATCAAGTTGAAGAAGATGCCATAAACTAATTTCGATAATCAGCCAGGATAATTTTAAAGAATTTGTGCAGTTCAAAGTGTCTGATTTAATGTCTTAGCTCACTCAAAATACCTCCCAAAAATTCTCAAACAGACGGAGTTGGGGTTGAAGCTGGAATTATTGGTTAGAAAGAGACTTGGACTGGATTGGATTGAATTGCACTGACTGGATTGGATTGGGAAGAGAAGCCCCAAAGTTTTGGGAAATAAGACGGAATTGAAGGCAAAGTCGATGTGGCAGTCGACTGTGTTGAGAGTTGACTTTTACTTTGATCGAATTAAAACTGAAAGCGAGAAGTGTCAGTGGGCTATAGGATTGTCCGTGCAGTATTCTCTGTAGCAGAGACACAACAGTAGGACGACAGAGACACGTTGTGCAGTGTGGAAGGAAAACATAGAAAGAAAGAACGTAGCATTCTGCTCTGGTGCTTCTGGACGTTTCCACTCAGCATAATTTTATTATGATATAAAGAAGTGACTTGAATTGAAATAGTGAACAATTGAAATAGCAATACATTTCGTGAGGAACAAGTATGCTGGATTCGTTTGGATTTCAAATCGAATGGGAATATCGTGAACTTGAATTTGGATTGGGATTCACGTTCCCGTCGTGTTCTGTGCAAAGTGTTTTAAGTACTTGGAAATTATGGAGTTTTTAAGCTGAGTCCATTCTGTACGGATGCGTATACATACTTAGTTTATCATCTAAATGTTGCTCGTATTCGTTGTTCATACTGTTGGCATTGAAGTACTCAGAATTTGTCCATTGTCATTTTGAATCTGGAAGGAAGCTTGTGTTTTCGCATTTTCCTCTTTATGTTTCTGGCAGTGTGGATATTCTGAGAATGAAAATAGTGTCAAATTATTGATGAAGTGTTGGAATTACAAATATTATGAATGGTTTGAACGCTATTTCATACATTTATTTATAGTGACTGAGTGTGCATGGAATTGGAAGGATTAGAAGCCAAAGTCAAAGCCAAAGCAGAAGGAAAAGTAAGGTCTAAAAAAATGTGATGTAGGTGTAAGCAATTATTTATAAATGCTCTGTAAACAAAGCTGACTGACTTATCTGAATGACTTGGTACCTTCGTAACTTGAATTTGTATCCCGATTAAATTATTGTGCTTTTGAAAAGATTGTCAAGTTTATTTGAGTAGGTAGTTGTAAATAAAAGTTTATTTTAGTTGATCAAGTCTAAAAAAAATCAAGAGCGGATTTACTTTTCGTATATGTTTCGTGTAAGAGTTTCCGTTTGCATACTGCATAAATGTTTACCTACTTCCGAAGCAATATCCACATCAACGTACCTACCTACCTAAATAGTGGCACCAGATGAGTGTCGGCACGGGGATTTTTTCCAGTCCTCTGTGTATCTGTACTAATTTGGGTATAAGTACATTCATTACAAGTTATAAGAGGATCTAGATCGCAATCTCACTCAACTCATATAGTGTAATAATAGCTGTAATCGCGTAAATGTTTTGTCTGTACGGAATTATAAACAAAGTCAGAATTTATGAGAAAGTGCGTTGTTTTTATTTACCTACAACCCACGTACGTAGGACACGATGCATTTACTTTACACTACTTTACTTTACATTAGCATTGCGATGCTGATGAGCTACACGCATGTTATATACATATTGTTATATATATATTTGCCAGAATACATAGTCATACCGTATCTACATTATATGTACATGCATGATTGTTATAAGCTCAATGTCTGCGTAGGCAGTTTAATAATTTAATATTGATAAGATCATATATATACATAGTGAATATAATGTAATATACTTTTGATTATTTGTTCTACTTGCAGGCAAAATAGGAGATTGCGTATTGCATTCCTGAACTTTAATTTATGCCCATGAATTCGAACGGATTAGTGGATTCCCCCAAACTTGAGTAAAAACGAAGGGAAGACTGGAGTACATAGAATAATAGAGAAATAATGATAACCCCTACCGTTGGAGTAGTTATCAGACCATCAGTTTCCTTACCAAAACTATCTCATTTAGAGAAACAAGAGAAAGCTAAGGAAGCAGCAGTACCAATAGAGTCAGTAACAGAAGCAGCTCAGCACAAGCAACAGCAGCAGAAATATCAAAAGAAACAGCAACAGAATCACTTCAGAATGACGATCCAGAACGAAAAAATCCTTAATAATCGCAAAAAGCTTCACATCAATCAACTACATCATGACAACGAGCTCGCTCACATGTACTCAGAATCCATGATTCGATCTCTCGATGATTTTCGGGAGGCCCAGTATCACTCAGACAGGTAATACTGTAATTATATTTTATTCTGTAGATGCATTATTTTGTAGGGGGATTTCAAGTCATCAGATCATTAAGGCACATGGATAATAAAGTAAATGTACTTAAGTACTTACCTACCTGTCGTGCGTGCAGTGTAAACAGAAATCGCATTTTTTTAATTTTTTTTTTCTGAAATATTCTAGGTCAGAAATATATATAGATATTTAGAAAGCCGTGTTTTGGAGGAAAATAGACGTTTCTGTAGACAGCACGTTGGTAGAGAATCCCGGTAAACTCATGCTTCAAAAAGTATTTTTAGACGAGCGGTACTTTTGTCATGCATCGTGATTGAATTGTAATGAAAAACCCTTAAGCCTGCACAAAACATTTGGAATAAATAAAATAAAATTGGCACCTTGAAATATAAATGAAGTAGCAATTACAATTAAGTGGTTTGGTATGTGATTGACATAAGAATTTAAGGTCTCCACCTGGAAGCAGAGGCGTGTTAGTTTTGTGTTAGTTTCACTGGAAGCCTGTTTAAATTGGTACAGCAGACTCGGTTGCATTTTCATATCACTTGATAAGCACTATACAAACATTGAATATTCGACTAGCATCTTGTCACATAAGGTATTTTTATATAATATAATTTTATTTATAGCATTCTTAGATTCTATCGATCGTGACCAGCAGCCTCGTGTGCCATTGAAACTGCTTTCTATCAAAAAGGCATTTTCAAGGGGAACGGGAGGCACTGACAGAGGCGAATATTATCGGATAATAGCTAAATTCTACTAGGATCGTGTTACAACTTCTAATTCTTGATGGAATTTTCGTATATTTTTACGGCGGTAGGGTTTCAGGCTTTTCAAATTGCGTATTCAGCTCAGTTGAAAGTGGACGGTATGGTTGGAGTACAGCAACCTAGTTTGCTTTTAGATTTTAGAGATTTAGCATTTTTGGCGTTTCGTTTTCAGTTCCGTGGTAGGTATTTGGATAAGCTTCTCAACGCTAGTCCCCAGATAACAGTGAATGGGAAAGACGGAGTGGAATGATATGAATTGAAATGGAAGGAAAGGAAAGGAAACGAATAGGATGAAATGAAATGAAATAAAATCCAATGAAATGAAAAGCAGGAAAATCTGAATTCCCGAATTTCTGGAGCTACGCTTCTGAATCCGTGGACAAATTCCAGCAGATTCTGGTTCGGTAAATTCGTAAATTTGTGATTTAGTAGTTTTCTACTTTAAATATGGAAATGGTGGTTGATGTTAACGAGTGATGTGTAGGATTGCTGGATTGTGGGATGGGACATGGCAGGACAGAGCAGGAATGGAATGGAGTGGAATGATAATGGGTCCATTTGAAGGGCATTTTAAAAGCAATTTCGCTGGCATTTCACTAGGACAGGGCTGGTACTGATAGGTACTTCTATACGTGGTTGTGTCTGCATGCATTTTCAAGCAGGTAGTTTTGCCAAGGCCTCCTTTGTTTAGGGGATTTTCTAGATTTCCAGCTGGTCTGCTGGAAATCGGGCCTATCTGATTGTGTTGGAAGACTTTATTTTGTGCCTATGTGTAGTACAGAGAATGGAGAAAGGAAGTTTACTTGATGCCGATGCCGCGGAAGCTTTATAACATTGAAAGAAGGCAGGAATCATGAGCTTAGCGTGATAATGCATTTTCCAAGTATTGTACTGTGGTTATAGATTAGTAACTCCTGCCTGCCATCTTGATCACGTAATTTATTGCAGTGCTTGCGTAGCACTGGTCGAGAAGGATTAATTACAATATGATTTTATAATTAGAACGCTTTTTAAATCATTAATCGACATTCAGTCTTGTAAATGGTGCATTGCTGTGGCTGGCATTTCCTCGCATTCTATCTTCAATAGGATTGTGTATCCCTAGTCTTACTTTGTGGTACTTTAATTTGAATTCGCATTCGTATTCGAATACAACGTAGTTTCATCCCGAAAGATCAGATGCGTCAGTCTATAAATAGAATGCCCACTCCAAGTCCAAGTATGCTTTCTAATGGTGTTTCCAAACGTTGACACGACTACTTTGTATTCTAGCAGTGTAAAAAATGAAGTTACCCCTACATATTAGTATTTTCCACAGATTTTCAACAAAGTGCAAATCTCATTCTGCAGAGTTTTAAAAAATCAGCAATTTAAAAAATGACAATTTGATTATGCTCCATTTTCTTGCGCGTGTCTGTCGTACCTAAGTGTTTATTTGTTCGTTTGGGGAAAAAGGAGTTGGTCCCTAAATGTTTCCACTTGAAAAGTGTGTGAATGGATATGGAACTCTGTGCAGATTGAGAGAAGGACAAAATACGTAACTGTGACAGCGAGGTTTAAAATATGTTGGCCAACTGTTATGGGGATTGGCGTGCCTAATGCTATTGCTGTTGCTAGTGTCATAGTCATTGTCGTTCTTATTCGCGTACTCGGTCTCCTTCTCCGTCTCTTTCTCGTCGTAGTGATAGCATCTCTGGTGCTCACGTCAACGAAAGTCTTGTCAAATTTGACAACGACGACGACGTGAGGGTCTCAGGAGTCTGAAGAGTCTCTAGTGGAAGACTTAGAATAAGATAAAATTCGCTGGATGCGAGATGTGAATTTGCAAAATTAGAGTAACGTAATGGCAGAGCGCAAAGTCATAAAGAAAAGGAAGGAAGAGTCTATAGGAGTCTTATATTACACTCAAAAGTGCAGTTATGTACATGGACATAATACAGTGAGGACTGGGATGGGGGCAGTGAATCTAGAGTACGGTGTAAAAGACAACAGCTCCCGGGCTCTTCTGTGACCTGTTTGGCTCTGCTCTGTCATTGCCATTTCCTCACATTCCATTGCATTCGTTGCCTTTACTGTACCTACTAACGTACCTAAGTTTAAGGTCTAATCTGCTCTGCTCCAACAAGACGTATAGATACATATACAAAGGTCGTCGATAACTACATACATTTTAAATAAGCTACACCTAATTAAATAAATATATAAACGGATGTCTAAACCCTAAGCGCATATCCACACTGACACTGACAGTAACAACAAAAGGAAACTCAAATTCCGATTTGAGAAAAACCTGGTATGTGTATCCAAGTAATTACAGAGGAAGAGGATGTACAAAGTGCGCACTGTTTGTCGGCTATCCCGAACGATGCCATAGGAACATAGCTCGAATAGGTCTACCAGTAAAATAATACCGATGTATGCCTATATATAGATTTAAAGTTGACCCTAGTTATATAAGATCTGCAGATTTGTTGTGTGGAAAGGAGAATAGAATGCGATAGGAATAAAGTACCCGGGCTTGATTTGGCTTGACTTGACTTGCTTTACGTCTTTGCTATGGCTCGTCTTGACTTGGCTTGACTTGACTTATCTTGACTTTTACTTGATCAGTAGACACGCGCTTCTCGGAGCATTGCATTGGGACATTAAGAGTGAGAGCACTCTCCATTATGTCGACGTCTATCTTGTCTTCTCTTCTCAAACTCTGATTTAACTTTGTGGCTTGTTGTTTTTTATTCTGCAGTCTTGCTGAGTTGTTCAATTTCTTTTATGTAGAAGCAGTTGAAAGTTAAACAAACCGAGGGGGAAATCCTGGGAGAAATTTGAGATGCAAAAAGGCGAATCGAGGATTGGAAATTGTTTAGCTAGAGCGATTGCTTTGAGCTGTGCTATGGCCGTAGCTTACGAGATATTTCCTATTAGTATGAAGACTCCATTTAAGAATGACGGTAATAACGAGCTCCTATCCACAGATTCTGGTCTAACAGAAACAGTGTTAAAGATGCAAAGCAGACTAACTACATTTATTTTCACAAGGAATATGCCTTGTAGTTATTCTTCATGCTACGTAGGTAACTTAGTTTTTGATAATGTATGTAAATGTGTTATTTCTTTTTGAAGGGAAATGGTGGTAGTTTTATCCACACTTTCGTTAAAGGCGTCATGCAACGTTATTTTTATTTTTGGTAGAATAAATAAGCCGTTTGGTTCATATGGCATCTACTGTAGGATTTACTTTATCATTTTTTAAACGTCTATCTCTATCTGATTTTGAAGATTCCTACGTAAAGATTTGGATTCATTAAAAAATTGTAAGCATAGTGTATTGTATTCCGCATAGTGTCCCATCTGCATTTCAAAATTCACTTGTAAAACGTACCAAAAATGGAAAAATCTCGTGTGGTGCGAATGTGGGTAAATGTGATTTGAAAATGCGGAAACCATGTACTATTTTTACGGGAAAAATTTGAATGTGTTGATATGAGGCATATGGTATGAAAAGGTATCTTGCTTCGCTTGAGAATACTGTGCAGAGTTAACAAATGTGTCTTGCAGATAGGGTAACTTGGAAGGAGAACTTGTGGAAGGGAAGTAGTCTTGTGTCTTGAGGTAGTAGATGCTGCTGGTGTAGTGCATTGCAGTAGTTAGTATTTGTAGTGGTAATGACGGGAATTCTTTGAGGAAAGTGAAGTAGAAAGTGATGTGGGATATTTCTTGTTCACTGTCCTGTCATTGGCATTTATGAAGGAGAGTAGAGCAGAGCCAAGTGCAGTGAAATGAAATGAAGTGAGGTTGTAGTTGGTATTGGTTGGTTGGATCTCGTTAGGTGAAAGCATTTGCTGTACATAATCACATGTAATGATGGTAGGCAGTGCTAGGGTATCGGGCAGTAGCAATGGCAGTGGCAGTGGCAGTGGCAGTTAGAACTACCTGTACTTGACTAGTCAGTGACATACCTAAGAAGAAATCGTGGGAAAAGCCTTTGATAATTGAATTACGTATCCACCAGACTCTTGCTTTGCCCTCTAAAAATGTTCAGATGTTCTGATGTCAAAACGGAGTGGATTCTGAACATTTTCCGTAGCACTGGTACAGTGTGCATGAACGGTTGATTAACATGTGAATTGGACGAGGAGAGATTGCCAGCAAACACAAACAACTTAATGACGTGTAGGAATCACAGCTGATGAATTTCATTTCCAGTTGCATTTTCACTTGCATACATACATCAAGTCTTTCCTTCCTACATAACTGTAGATTTCAAAAGTGCAAAACTGGAATTGACAGCACTGCACTGCACTGCGTACTTTTTCTCTTTTCACTTTGGCTCTCTCTCTCTTTGAGTAGGCTATACCTACGGCTTTTGAGGTGACGTTGAATTTTGCTTTGGCTTTGGCTTTGGCGTGGGTTTGAGTTTCGGGTTTGGTTTCGGTTTCGGTTTCTTTGCTGCATTCAGTGGAGTTGTCAGTTGTTCTTGGGGCGAAATTAACTCACGTGGATGCTATCTGTATTGGGATTGGGATTGACATTGGCGTGGGGCATGGCAAGATTGACCTTGAGTTTTCATCTCAATTCTACAATCAACCAACCATTCAATTCAAATCCCCAACCTCAGCTTCAGTTTCTTTCACCTTCATATTTCCTACCTAGGGCCTTCCAGCTCATGCTCCAGAGTCACAGCCAGAACAGCTGTTCTTGGCATCTGAAACTTCAAACGGGTCTCAATGGGTTGGAACCATTCTCAAAGGAGAAAGCTGCGTTATGAGCCTCATGCTACTGGAGGTAGCAATAGGATTGATTCCGAAATATTCTCTGGAATAAATCAATATTTATGCAAATCATCTGGTGCTTTTTATGAACTTTTTTGAATGCTTTTCAGGGACGTCTATTGTACAATGTGTTTGTTTTTTATGTGCATACGATAGAATACTTTAGTTTGAAAACCGCTTATTTTTCGAAACACTTAAATAGATTGTATTTACTTTTAAAACAAGGATTTCTCAAGGGAAATGAGTTTTACTGTATATATATAGATATCGAAATTTCCAGTTTTCGAGCAAGCGCATTTCATGAAAGTCCTTTTTAATCAAATTAAAAAAGGCTTTCATTAAGTGACTATTTTAATATACTAGATTACTTTGAGTTTTGTAATACTTTTAATTATCTCTGCATAGTTGGTTGAACAGAATATAATTAGTAAAATGAAATCTTTCTCATAAAATTGTTTGTGATTCTAAACAAAATAGCATCAGCTGTTCTAAATAAGCTAGGAAGTTCTGAAAGTCTCGCCACACCAAAAGGACACTCGGTTGCAAGAATGTAATGAAAATGAGAGAAAAACTTTATTTAGTCACTGTTGCACAATAGCAATTGCCAGAAGACACAGTATACAAAGCAATATCTTTTTTCAGTAACTAAACCGCGGAAATGTCGAATATATTTATTACAAAATCCTGGGGAAAGGTGCTATCCTGTACCTGCATTCTAAATACATATCTACAATGGTTCTGAAGTTTCGCATTCTTTGCAGAAATTTGCAAATGCTAAAGTCTCGCAAAACTGAATAAATTGAGATAAAGCTGAGAATTTGTCAGCATTGCATTTTCGGTGAAGTTTTTTAACGAAAAATAATAACGTGAATGTGCTTGTTAATTCCCGAGGCTTGGTCATTTCGTTTGTTTGTTTTTGTTTTACTAGAATTTGAATATGAAAATAGAATTTTAATATGAAAGCAAAAATTGAATCAAGTACCGTCAAGTCTGGCACTACTATATACCATATACATACAGATGGCAACTGGTAAAGTAGATGCATATGATTGCATGCAATCGCATTGCCTGCCACTGTAATAATTACAATGATAGGTGTAGACAATGCATCTATAAACATGGTTGTTGCGAACATATCCAATATCCCGGTCCCACGTCTTATAATGTGATGCAATGTTTTTGCAATTTGCATTGCAAAAGATTTGGTGTAAGCAACGGAGTAACGTGAGCGTGTTTCTGAGTTCGGAGTTTCAGAGTTTCGGAACGGAGTTTCAGGTGAAGGTACCTCTGAGGCAGAAATAGGAACTCAGCTTCAGAATCTGCTAGCTTGACCTACTTTTGCGTGGAGTGTGGAGCGAGCACGTGTTGTACTTCGTTTCGGTTTCCTTCTAGAAAAGAGTGGAAGGGAAGAGTAACGCTGTGAATGGGAATATGAATGCGAGAGTGAATGCGAAAATGTAGGTAGAGTGTAATGAAGTTTCTACTTGTCTGTATGGTATTTGGTTGTTAGCAGTGGCAGTGGCAGTGGCAGTGGAGGTGCCCAAGGAAAACGCAGAGTGTATGTATGTGTAATCTATTCTATTTTTTCCACGTGTAGTAATTTGTTTTCCATTTCCTTTCTTGCATATGCTTTTGAGTCTTTGAGAATTATAGTTTTGGTGGTTCGCCCGCTTAAAGCAACTATCGAGTTGGATTTTATTTATACTATACTTATATGCCATTTAGTACTTGTCATGTCATCTAAGAGCCTGCGGATCCTGGTTGTAGAGAGGGAAATCGTATAATTTTTGTGTCTGCACAAATACTAATACATCCTGCATCCACTCCATGCCTCACCCACCAATCCAGTTTCTACGAATTCCGGGAAAAGGAAATCATAGAAATGAGAATGGAAATTGAAATGGCGGATTGTGTCAGAATAATATTTGCCTGGATAATTTGTTTAGTGAGCACTTCGTGTGTAGCCCTTAGACTAATATGGTAAGCACTGGGGACTAGTGCCTGCTAGTGAGTGAGGAGATGGAGGACTGTGAGGAAATCGAATTAAATAGGACTTTTTTTCAATCTGCGAGAAAGAGAATGGATTTAAATTGGAAAACTATGAACCTTTAGTTTGATGGTTATGCTATGCCATGTCATGTTATAATGGGATGGTGAGTGCATTCGGGCATTTCAAATCGGGTTCCTTATTTTGCATTTGCATGAATACTGTTTTCATCCACAATAAAAAGTACCTGGCGTAGCTTTCCTGCCTTTCGAGCGTAAATATCTAGATGGGTAGTTTTCTACGCAGCTTCCCTTCTATAAAGTTTTTCTAATTACATTAGCTGTAGCTGTAGTCAGTATTTAGGTAGGTATACTATGTTATACAGAGATTAGCTCCTTTCCAAAATGAACAACAATAAGGTCTTTTATTATTTTCCGTTGTACATTTGCACACATTTCTTGAGTGGGAGTACATAATAAATTGGGAAGTAATTGTTTTCTTTAGAAAAAGGTCTCCTTCTTTATCACTATTGTCACGGTCTGACGAAATATAAATGGCTTTGTTGTTTATTTCTATTTTTCAAAGCGTGTGCCTTTATTTACTTTGATAAGATATATCACCTTACTGCAAACAGCAGTTCCAGTACAAGCACTGCAAACAGCAGTTCCAGTACAAGCACCAGCATCGTCACCTACCAGAGCAGTACTGTATGGTTTTTTGAAACGAAGGTAGGTACTTAGGTAACCTACCTAGGTATGTGTGTGGGATGTAGATAACAAAACCTGCAGGTAGATGTCGAAAGTTGACTGATGTGTGACGACTTGTAATAGTTCTACTACCACACCACAATTTTCAAATAATTAATGCAAAGTGGATTTACTAGCTTCATGTAATAGTTCTAGTTGATAGCTTTTATCACTTGTGTTGCTATACATTTAGAACTTACCTTCCACTTCCACTTCGACTCTCACCTTCGAATCCAATGGAATGGCTGAATAATAACTAATAACTAGCAAAGTGGTTTTTATACTCCGTTTCTCGTAGTTGATGCCGTTTTGGTTGTCGTTACTAATTAAATAATAATAATTGAATTAAGAAAGCAAGAAGACAGAGGGAGGAAGGAGACAGAGCTCAACTATTTATTTCTCCTTGGTCCTGTTTTTGGTCATTATTATGACAGTGTTGTGACTGTGTCTGTGTCGGTGTCTGTCATCTGTGATTGTAGTACGAAATCATTCGAAATCCAAAATGCTACGGAGACGTATATTACGGAATTCCTTTTTATGTTGTCGAATAAGCAGCATAGACTCCTCAGATTCTGAGATTTACACGGACAATCCAAAGGAGAATAATCAACTGCGAAACAAGTATTGCCCTTATTTTCATTTTTTATCTTATCTCTTTTAAATAGTTATCAATAATGTTTCTTTTCTATATTTTCGTCATGCAGTCAGATTTAATTATATGTAATTGTATCCTCTGTGTAATTAGTAATTATTTATCTACGTAATCGGTAGGGGAAGGTTCAGTATCTTACACACGATTGAATTAACCTAACCTACCGTACACAGTAGAACCGCACGTAGGTACCCTTTTATGCTGTATGAAATGTTGCCATGTTGTGTATGCAACGTTGCCATGTTTTGCATGCAATGTTGTGCGTGTATGAGATATAGTGAGCCTTAAGATATATTGTATTTGAGACCTAATTAACTTCAACTTCGTCCTTTAAAAATAAAATTATTATATACTTACAGCTGGAAATAGAACAGACGCCTTCGTTCTTAAAATATTTTTCCGGGCTATCATGTTGCCATATTTTATTTTTAATGTATAGGCGGGAAACCAGTAAGAAATAAAATTGAATGAATATGTGTACATTGACGTGAATGATTGTGTGTATCTGTGTACAATTACCTGCTCTACCCTACCTGTACTTTTTTAGTATGTATACACGTACCTATGTTCCAACACGTTCCCAATAACGTCACTCCGACGATAAAGATTTGAATGGTTAAAAAGTAACATTTCTTTATGAGTAAAAGTTAAAACTGGAATTGGAAAGTAGAAATATGTAGCATAATAACTTTCGGATTTACGGTCTGTAACCCTTGCCATTTCAACATAGTCACAATTGTAACCAGCAAGTTTTCTTAATCTCAAGACTTTTTGCGATTCCGGTAATTGTACGTTTTGGTGCTGCTAATGGTGGTAGACAAAATAACGGAGCTTGGGAATTTTTTGTTTTCTTCAAGGGCGGGGGTGAAAAACAAAAAAACCCGAGTGCAACAAGTGCATTTCACAAAATCGTAAACTCTTGTTTTCAGTGATAATAGGTAATAAGTCATAAAGCAAAAACTTAAGCCTGCATTCTTTGCTATTCTTTAAAAAATACTTGGCGCCGAAAATCAAAATTTGGATTTTTGACCAAAAAATGTATGCAACAAACCCACGTTTGGTGTAATCAGATAACACGCATGGTCAAAAATTTGCAGTTATCACCAAAATGTGCACCTTGTTAAGGGCTCTTCAACGGTGTACCGTACGTTACTTTTGCTTGATAAATGTAGCGTCTAGAGCAAAAATAACTTTCGGTGAATAAAGTCGATTAATTGAACTTCGGGATTTTTTCATGCCTCGGGCATAAGAGATACGGAAAAACGATACAGAGAAAAAAATGTAGCTCTGGCCAATACACATTTTTTCGAAAAATAGGTGGTGGCGCTGGGGGCGGTACTTTGGGCGTGGCATGAACTTGAAGAATTGAATAAGGAACGGTTGAAAACTTTTGCAAGTCCTTACTAGGGTAAGGGACAGCAATTGAAAAAAAGTGTAGACATGGTTGAAAAACAGGTTTTAAGACAAAAATAGAAGTGATTTTTCCAATTTTTTACATGCGAGGGTAGCGCAAAGTAATTGTATGTGCTATTAATAACTTTGAATTATGACTTAGATAGATGTGTAAATCATTGATTCATATTACAGAATAATGAAAATTAATGATTTAATTCCCCGTCGCCGTAGCAGTCTACGTCTACATGTGTTTTATTGGCGAATATACAGTTTTTAGTCCAGATGGTTAGTTACATAGTTATAATTCATTGTCAATCGTCGACCCCCATCCATCTCAGTCGATTCTATTACTCAAGTATTCTTTTACGTCATTCGAGCTATATTTAAGTAAACACCTTGCAGTTTGAAATTACAGTGAATCATAAACACACTTGCCTTTATAAGTATGACATCACCAACTTCAGTGACAGAGATTATCAACAAAGTAAAGTATTGTATTGCAATTCATCAGTACTAATATTTCCTCGTGATAATTATTACTAATTTACTATTTCAAATCCTAATTATGAATCATTCGTTGTTATATCGGATGATTTAAGTTTGCATTTTTTGTCAAGTGTGATTGGTTTGCTTTTTCGTTTAAGTCGATTGCATTACTATAATTCACCGCATTTCGACTCATTTTAAATCCGAGTATTATTTGCAATACAACTAGATCGAAAAATCACTTCCGGTCTGTCCGGTGTAAAAGCAATCGCTATTTCAAATCTGTTATTCCTTCTTTACTTTATTAAACGAAATTAATACCGGTGGTATTGTATCCAAGTTTGACATTTTATTCGACCAACTAATGATTCAAGATGTTTAACTTGTTTTTAGTATTAGCTGTGTTGCTTTATAATCTCTGTTAGATGTTAATCATTCTGTAGAATATGAAATTTACCTTACATCTTACTTATCGTCTGCTATATATACATCTTTCACTGGAAGTTTTTTCCTTGTTATTGAACTTTCTTTTTCATCTATGTGTCTGTATTTACGTTACGTATGCTTAGATGACCAATAAATTATTTTTATTTTTATCAGTATTATTATTATTATTATTCTTATTATTTTTATTATTATTATTATTATTATTATTTTTATTATTATTATTATTCTTATTATTTTTATTATTATTATTATTCTTATTATTTTTATTATTATTATTATTATACCAGTGGCTTATACCTAGGCCTAGGTAGGTAAGTAGGCAGAGAACAGTATGGGCTCAATGTTACTAAGCAATCTCAAGTTTGTATCTGGTTCTCAAACTGAATCTGCTTCTACGGTTCTGGGGCTTTGGAGTAATTCAGTTGCTGAGTCAGTTACAATTTGTTCGTCTAATCAAGCATAATTCAATTAGCTATTTGAATTCCAAAGTTGAAACATTTTAGTAGAATTTGAAACTCAGTTAAATTACCTTTATAGCTGTAAGGGAAAATGTGGGAGATTACGAGTAGGTAATTAGAATTTGTAGATTTGGTTTTGAGCACTATCGTGATCGTAGTCGGCACTGACAAGACAAGTTGATCACATTCTATTTGAATTAGTAATACGAAGTTTAGATATGTTTGTTGAAAGTAGGTTATTATGCTGATTAAAACATACCCATATGGTTATACTCTGTGTGTGTGCGTTATCTATCGTTATCTTTGTTACCTGTACGTGAATACAGTGCCAGAATTTCTGGGAATGGAATAAAGCTAAGGTTGGCGGATTTCCCTGGTGGGATGGATCGATGAGCGGATGGATGTTGTATTTAAAATTGAGTGTATCTGCTTTGATTTTGATGGATTGAGTATTTGATGGTCTAGAGTCGAGGAGAATTGAAGGGGCAGAGTTAGTTAGAAAATTTTCTTCTACTTGTACGGAAGCTTTTCTAATACTAAAAAAAAGTTGAGAATGTCGTTTCACTGGAATTTATTGCATCTGCAGTAGTTGCTGTTTCTGGTAGTGGGTTTTGGGTTAGTTGGGATACCTACTGTGGATATTGGATACGTTTCACACAATTACTTGATCGAAGTTAAGTTTGTGCAAAGTTAGTAGCAACAGTAACTACAACTACACATATAGTAGAGAAGACGCACTTGATACTTTGGCGACTTTGAGCATGAAGCTGACGATAAGATTTGCCAAATTCTTTGGAAGAAATACTTATAGGAGTGAATTTGCTGGATTGGGCAGTACAAAAGAATTTGGATGTTGAAAAAGGATTTGAATGTGGGGCGAAATCAGTACATGTAACTACTTACGTATCGTTGACTGAACTTTTCTGTGTGCCGAATAATAATTATTACTTGCAGAAAATGATATATTCTGTAAAGGGGGATCGCGATAGGTGACTTAAATATTCTCCTAAATATTATTAAACTTATATAAAATTATAAATGTATGAAGAAAATATTCTTACGTGGGGCAAACAAAGAAATAACTAGCACCTACTACTAGTGTACCAAGCTCGTACATAGGGTTCCATACGTACCTGTACGTATGTATGTAGGTACATTCTTTCTTCTCGTTATGTAAGTATATGATAGAGATGCCAGGAAATGTTGCCGGGCTTTTAATTAATTTCCGTACTTGCTATGTGTATATTGCAGTGTAATCCTGATCCATGACAAGCTGTCACATTTGGCACTGAGTGTTCCAGACATTTCATCGAGATGTATGCAGCCAGATTCCGGAGAAGATTGGACGAGCAATTCGCTCCCAGCCCATACCGTTATAGCCATTTCACCGTCAGCCGCAAATAATAAGCAGCAACACGGTCATGGTGTTGGTGGAAGTGGAGGCGGTGGAGGGATTGGTGGTGTTGTGGGATATGGACCATCGTCTGGAGTGAATAATCCAGGTAATCATTCCAACTCACAACAGCCACTTCCTATGATTCCCAATCATTCGAGGACCGGTGGTGGATGGTTCAATGGTCTTCTGGGATGCCTTCGACCCGTCTGGACGATCATCGGCAAAGCTACGAATAATGATCTCAAGCATCAGCAATCAGGTGAATGAATGATACATACCTTAGTACTATCAAGTATAATAATCCAGTCTTATCCAATCCCATCCAATTGAATTATATATACAATATATTGGTTTTTACCAAAAAGCAAACTTTGCTATTACCAACCTTTTCACCATGACTGCGGCTATGGCTATGCTCCCTGTCACTTCGAGTCAGAGACAATTTCCCAGTATTCATTATTAGATTATTGCCGTTTCCGATCACAGTTTATTACAAACAATCTCGCGTAAGAAGGAAAGTGGTTGGGAAAGTAAGTGTTCTCCAGTTCTGTTTATACATGGATGCATACATTTTATTTATTTATTTTAGATACTGTCTTGTGCACTCTAGTACCGGCACTTGCTGTGATTTTTTATTAGTAGACAGGCATAGCCATAACCATAAATAGTAGTTTTGACAGACTTGCATTTGCTGTACCGGTAGAAATAAAATTGAGGTGGAACAGTAATATATGAGATGCTGCAGAACTTCGTAATGCACTTTATATCTGTAATTGGATTGTGTGTAACGCCTCTCTTGTTTTATTTTTTTCATCCGAATCAGGTGAAGAATGGGAAATTCCATTTGAGCACATAAGTGAATTGGAATGGTTAGGATCTGGAGCACAAGGTGCTGTGTTCAAAGGCAGGCTACGAAACGATTGGGTAGCCATCAAAAAAGTTCGAGATATCAAAGAGACTGAAATCAAACATTTGAGGAAACTCAACAATCCAAATATCATTCAGTTCAAGTATGAAATCACTTTTTAGTACAATTATTCTATTTACATATACAACTGCATTGTATAATATGCTTTGTGAGTTTATTACATTTTTGACACGTTGATGTAATTATAATCGAAAATAGGATTTTGACGTTGTAATTTGATTATGAATTTACAGAGGCGTGTGTACCCAGGCCCCATGCTATTGCATTATAATGGAGTACTGTCCGATGGGGACCCTTTATGGATTGATTCAACGTGGAGACGAGGTGGCACCTAATCGCTTAGTAGATTGGTCTCGTCACATTGCAAGCGGAATGAATTACTTGCATTCACAAAAAATTATTCATCGAGATCTCAAAAGTCCCAAGTAAGCTTGCAATTATGTATTACACTTCCCTTAGTTATTAGTGTAAATACTTGAGGTTTGTAGCTAGTTCGCTATATCTGCAGTATGTAGTACAAAGTTGGATGACATTAAGGTGTCATGACCAATAGAGTAAAAGAGTAAAATCTAGGTTCATGTATTTCCAATACGGCACTTGGGAAGCTGACTAGTCCTATAAGCTCTAGCTCTTTGGAAAAAAATATCAAGTTTGTAGTCTCGCTCTTGTATGACATAGTTGTTTTTATGTGCAATTATTTAATTTCCAGTGTTCTAATCGGGGCGAACGAAATTGCAAAAATCAGCGATTTTGGAACATGTCGGCAGTGGAATGAGATTAGTACAAGAATGAGCTTTGCAGGAACTGTGGCTTGGATGGCTCCCGAAATCATCCGAAATGAAGTTTGCTCGGAAAAAGTAGACATTTGGTAAGTAAGCAAATATATTAAATGGAAGGGGAATAAAGCAAACTCTAAATTGATATCACAGTTGTTGTTGTAAGCTAAAGAGCTCAGAGCTAAAGCTGCTCAGTCTGCCATACTGGATACAGCTAATACATACTGTTCTGCTGCTGAAGTAGATAAAACTAGCTACTCGTCTACCTTACCTTGTGTCCTTTGTATTGCATTATTTCACTTGTATTTGTAGTTTTTCCATTTCCATTTCGAATTCGATTTCCCGGAAATAGACTAAATCAGACGACAAGAAGAAAAGAAATAATAATGGCGCAGATAGATGGATAAAGATAAACTTTTTCTACTTTTTTGCGCATCATCATAAATGAAATTACCCATGTGAACTCATCTGCAGACTTGACGGTGCAGATAGTAAGTATTTCTGTAGCAACTGTTACAAATAATGCTAGAATATGGCTACAGATATAAGCACTACGGCGCTACTTACGAAACTAGTGATGGGAAACATTATATAAGTTTATAGTTGAATGGCACCTTGCGTGATTCGATATCTTTTGTGTATTTTTTATCTGAAGTATGTCTTGTATGAATCTCTAGTTAGATATATATGGTTAGATTTCAGTGCTCATACTATTATTTAGGCAGAAGCAGTTGTCCTCCATAGATATGTAATATAGTAATCCCGTTGGCAAGAACTCTGAATGTGAACATAGACTTTTATATGTGAAAAGCCATTATGTTATTATTATATTTATTGAGAATGCAGATGATGGATGAGTTCTAGAAATTAAAATGAAAATTGGAAAATATTGCTACGGAATAGAATGCAATTTGTCGATGTATAGATGCTCCTAATTGAATGGATGCAATCAGTAAAGTGGAAAATTCGGAAAGGTACGAAAGGCTTCTTGACTATAAAACTTAAAAACAAGCGGCTGAATCATCCCTTGATAGAATGGGAATGGGAGCACTAGAGTTAGAGTAGGTACTTTATGTCATCCCATATTTCCAAGTACAGTAAAATCTCGTTATACCGACACTCGTTACAACGTCAATCTCGCTTTAACGACGGTGCATAACCTTCCCGTGGAAAAACCTATGCTCTCCCATGTTAAATATTCCCGAATAACCGAATAACGTCACCTTTCATAACGACATATTCGTTATACCGTCTTGCTTTAACCTCCCCTACAATCATTCACGTTCAATTTCTAAACTTTATAACATCACGGATTTTTGAGTATCTCCACGAATTTTAAAATTTTTTTGAACAATCTAGGCTCACGACCCTTAAGCAGCCATCACTTCAGGAGTTTTCATTAATTCCCAGAGAATAATTTATGTATAATGTTGCCCACCATGAAGGAGCCCTAGTTAAAAACATTTTTTATGATGCGATTTTGTGTATTTGTAGCTTATTTGTTCCTAAAAGCGTTGATTGCAATATTATTAGTTTCAATTTTTTGTTAACCGATATAAATATGTGCAATATTCACTGCAAGGCAGTAAAGCGGTGAAAACAAGTTAAGATCTCTGTGGATGAAATTTTATCAATTAACTTAGATAAGCGCTAGTACAAGTACACAAGGAAGACTGATACCCTTGTCTTATTATGAAGCAACTATGATTGTTTTTTATAACCATAATTGTTATCAAATTCTGTATTACTTTTCAAAAAATAAATTTACTGTAGCGCCCAGTTAATTACATTTAATTAAAAAAATTTCCATTCAGCTAAACGTAGCAGCCTATAACTTCGTTGGACATTATAAGGTGTCGTTATAACGAGATTTCACTGTAGCTCTTTTTCTATCATGATTATCAAGGAAAATAATAGCATTTACAATAGATTATGGCCAACCAAAAAGGGAAATGAAATCTGAAAAAGGGGAATAGAAATCTCAGGTCACAAAATGAACCAACTATTTATTCTACTTCCTGCTGTGATTCCATGTTGTGGTGTGCTAAATCTAGTTTGATTTAGCCTGGTCATAGTATAAGCTCCAAATTACTGAGTATGGGATGTAAAAACCTGAACAGAATATTATAAAATTTTAATATATCTACATGTCAGTAAAAAGCATTTTAAAGTTATAAACTGTCGACTTTTAATATCTTCGCTCCGTGTGTCCCGGCAGAGAGCAACCAAAGTAAAGTACCTACATAATATTTACATTCAGCGTCAAAAATTATCCGATAGGGTATAAAGATATGTAGCAGTTTTAGTATCATACAAACAGCATGTTAATTATTCACAATCAACACGAATTTGATTTAAATAAATAGTTTTGGTGATTAAATTTGTAGCAATTTGTCAACTATAGTTTGGGAAGTAGAGTAATTTTTCCTGCGGAAAGTTTTAAGCTTTCATTTCCATCGGTGTTGGCACCAGTGTCAGTATGATCAATGCTTTACTATTAGTTACTGGTATGATATGAGTCATTATTATTTTCATATTTTTAAAGGTCATTCGGAGTTGTTCTGTGGGAGCTTCTAACTTGTGAAACACCTTATAAGGATGTGGACTCATCTGCAATTATGTGGGGCGTGGGGAATAATTCACTTCATCTTCCTTTACCAGTGTCTTGCCCTGAGGTATTCACACAATACATGTTTTGTTTTGCGATACTTTATGGTATTTTATCGAAATGTTGGCATATGCTCATAATCATGATTCGAAGCTCATTTTTGATGTAGTATTTTATAATAAATTTAAATGACCATTACAGGGTTTCAAATTGCTGATCAAGCAATGTTGTAGCGCCAAACCCCGGAATAGGCCATCTTTTAAGCATATTTTACTTCACTTGGAAATCGCAAGTGATGAAGTCCTTGCCACTCCTCCGGATCAGTACATCAGAATGCAGGTACAACAACAGTGCTTTTTTATTTTGTAGCCGAAACAAATCAGAAGAAGAATTTTATTTTAACGCTTGTAATTGTACAGGGATAATTTATAAAAAAAAATTACACCTCATTTGCTCCCATTGTTGAAATCTAAAAGAACTACTCCAATTTTCGGTAGCATAATTGCATACATGTATCAAAGGTAGGTGAGTATGGCACATGACTGCGAGAAATTGAGATAGTTTGTGCACTGCGCCAGTTAAAAGATGAAGGGTGTTTAAAAAGGCATGGTTACAATTTGACTTGCAGTCCAAATGGAAGGAAGAGTTACGAGATCAGATGACCAAAGCCAGGACACGACGCTCTCATTCAAAGGCTGAAGATGCTGTGATTCGAAAACGAAAGGAGGAACTTCGCCACGCTCAGGATATTCGAGAACATTATGTGAGAAAATTGGAGAAAACAAATACGTTATACAATGAGCTCGAGACCTTCCTCCGTCAGTTGAATACTCGCGAAAAGGATGTAACAAAGTAAGTTTTAAGCTCATCCATTCTTATCTCTAGTTCTTTTGAATTGTCTCCCTATGTAACAGTATAGCCCTGCGTCTAGTTTTGGAGGAAGTAACAAAAGGAGCATGGTTTTAAATTGTCTGGTCTTATTGCTCCAAAACGATAAAGCTGTTCTTCCCGCTTTTATGATCATGACGGATAAATTGATAAATATATTATAATGATATCCGATATGATATATGGAATTTAATTTGACCTGATTTTTTTCTTTCCTTTTTCCCTTGTGATTGATGTTCACTGACGACCATATAGACGGGAGCAACAAGTAGGGATCCAGACTCCAAAGTGCAAGAGACGCTTTAAGCCTCTTTTTAAGACATCCGGTGGTGGTGGTCCTGGTCCTAATGACAAAGGTAGCCATAAAAAAAGAACAGCGATTCTCATGACAGTACCTTCGGATCATAAAAGTGATTCTACCACACCGACTTCGCCGGAGAAAGTTATTGGAACTTCCATGGTAACTTCTATCATTTCTGTATTATTATTACCTATATTATTATCTTTCTCCTTTATGATTGGTTCATAGATAGTACTTCTGGTAGACGGATCTTGCACAGTGTATTACCCAACTACATATACATAGGTATTGATAGGCAGAAAGATGAAAGATAGTTCGTAAGAAACTGCCGATCTAATCTGGATCAATTTTCTAAGACGCGATATGATAAGACTGTACTAGGTATTTGAGCTTCATCCCGTTTGCCGTTTAGAAAGGTTTTCGAGTTTGAGAGAAAGTAGAGTAGATAGTTGAAATAGATATATGTATATATATTTAAAAGTATATAGATTATCCCTCGATGGAAAGTCTTATAATTAGAATGCCGCCATCATCGTTGTAATTGTCGTGGCCGTCGTCGTTAATCTTAGTAAATCCTTTCCATGGAAACAGAATGGGAATATAATAGGTTGTCGTTGTACTAGTGCCGAATTGTATGTGACTCTACATAAAGCGCCGAAAAGCGGGTTGTAGGGAGTAGGGAGGAAAAGCTTCTGAGCATGAGTCTTGTCTTGAAAGACTCGGACTGGATGCTGGAATTGAAAGTAGGAAAGGTTGATGTGGAGGTGAATTTGAAGGTGGAATAGTGTAATAATGGAGAAGGTTGATAATGCATTGTGCTTGTGTACGTGCAGGATACAAATGATGGAGACGTTCTCCAGGACGATGACTGGAATGGTACCAACAAAAGAATTCTATATACCGAACTCAATTCTTCACAAAGGCCACAATCAATTGTGAGAGAGCATGATTGTCCCAAGTCATCGCTTACTCTCCCTGTTGAATCTAAAATTCGTCCAAGGAAGTTTCGTCACAAGCGATCTAAAAGTCATGAAAATTACTCAAAAGTGGCCTCACCTCGTCATAGTCCTCATGTTGAGAAGGTGGGTTTCATGTTCCCTATTCTTCAACTTTTGTAATAAACATTCTAATTAGAACTATATCATATAAGCGTAGTTGGAATGAAAAACCTTAGAACACGTGATTAGATAATTAGCAACGCGTTGTTACTAATTGGAACGCGGGCGCCTCCTTTAGCTTTTAGAAATTGAAATTCAGGGTAATGTTGCAATTGACAAAGCATGTAAGTATACGATTTGAGACTAGTAGTAATCTAATTTGATGAGCGTATTTTCAATGTTATCGTGATATGATTATATGATTTGCAGTAATTATAATTGCGTATTGTCATAATTCAGACTTCGTCGTAATACAATTTATCTGTGTGCAATATTTAAATATGTTATCACGTCGTAAATTTGTCTAACATTAGAAAATACGGAACCATGACTTACGTTTTGAATGTGGTAAAGTTGATACAGCTTTCATCTTTGTGTTTTATTCAGGCCTCGACAGCCTCGACCCCCCTGAGTGAACGCCAGCTGGTTAGTATCGAAGTTCAAACAGATGAGTCCGGTCTTTTGGACAGCGTTGAATCAGAGGAAAACCGCATTGGCGTCCCACGACATCTCCATTTAAATCTGCCTACCTCCCCGACCATCTATCATCAGAGTGAGGAGTCTAAAGTGACAGACATGTCATTGGGCTCCGAAGGGAGTAGTAACAAAACCCCAGGCTTCGATGGTTACCATAAACACAAATCCTTTGTGAATCCCACATTAGAAGAAGAAGACGTGGTGACCAGTCAACCGATGAAACGATCCGTGTCCAGTACTCTAGATGAAGAGGAGGATGACGATGACTTAATTGACGAAGACTGCCTGGAAAGTGTGGTTGGTGGGAGGTCTAAGTCGAAGAATAATAATAATCATAATGACTATCAGAATGAGAGTAGTGATGATAATCTCCTGGAAAGCTTGGATCGCAAAGTATGCCAGTTATGGAATGGAAAGAATGGCAATGGTGGACGTAGGGCAATTCATGGCGGATGTTGTAACTGCCATTGTCACTGCTCATCGTGTCATTTCCATCCCGCCTCCGTTCCCAACGGAAATTCATTTAGACCAGATCCTCATTTTACTGAGGAAGATGAAGAGGAAGAGGAGGATGGCGTTGAGGAACGAAAACCACCCGAGGGAACAGAAGATGTCGATGGTGCAGGGGAAAGACTTGGGACTCTTGGGCGTGCACTCGCTGAGAGCAATGATACCCTCGACTCACGTGGCACTTCCAGTCGGGAGGATCTAAACGATTGTGCCGATGGATTTGATACATACTCGGATGAGGAGGAAAATGCTGATCGACATGATCGAAATTACAGTGTGATCAAGAGACGCTGGTAATTTAAACTTTTGGAACTTATACAGTGAAACTTCGTTATAACGACACCTCACGGGACCGATTTTTTTTGGACGATATAGAAAGGTGACGTTATAAACAATAACGTCTAGATGTTATAGGGTGCTACGGGGTGCGTTCGGTTAATCAACAATATCTGGACACATTAGCATACATTATTCGTTGCATGAAACTACCTTTCTTAGCAATTGCATACAATAATTCAACTTTATTCCATTTTACGTAATTACCGCATTACAATCTAACAAGCTCATTTTACTTGTAACTATAGTTATATATGACAGTTATAGGTAGGTACAAACCAAACATGCATGACGTTATAAAGTTTCCAATTTAAACGTTAATGCAAGTGTGGGGCAGGCTGCAGCATGACGGTCTGGCGAGAATGTCGATATAAAAAGTGATGTTATAAGCGCAAATTTAACATGGGAAGGCCCGTAGGCTTTTTGACGGGGACGGTTATATGTGTCGGTAACGGTAAATGAAGTTATATCGGCTGTCGTTATAACGAAGTTTCACTGTAAATGTCTTTTTAAATTTAAATTTACTTAATCTTCCGTAAGTATGTACTGTTGGCGAAAGTATTTTTCTTACAGTTTTGTATGAATCCCAAAGAATATTTTCAAACGATACAATGGCATCATAAACCGATTCGGCGTAAATGTCATTTTTTATTTTTATTTTATTAAAAGTTTCTCTATTTTGTTGAATGTGATAGTTTGATGAGAATGCCAATTCCCCCTCGTCGAACTCGTCTCATGACACATCCATCATCCGGTCGCCTTCCAATTCGACGTTCAGGGTCCACATTCAGCTCGGAAGATGATCTAGGACATCAGAGTGGAGCTGTTGGAGGCCCATCACCACCAGTCGCCCAGCCGTCGACGCGAATTGAAACTCAAATTGAAATGCCGGCAGCTACTGAGGACACTCGTGGAGCTAGTAGAGTTCATGTCTGAAGAAATTTTCCAATTATCAAATCAATATTATCATTCCAGTTATAGAGTTTATATATGTGCATATATCCTCTATTGAATAGGCTTGTATAAAATGTAATTATAATGCGTTCATAAATGTTCGAGTCGGGTCGTGAATGACACAGGACTGAATGGCACGACAATACTCCCTTCATATATACTTCACGTTCGAATTCTGATTTATTAGGCTTCAAGAATTAACTCACTTCTTCATAAATGTACAAGTTCGGAGAGTGCGAGCATTTGTCAAGCAAAGCAAAAGTAGGAAGTTTGTACTCCAAGCAGAAGGATATCCTACACTCGATTCGGTGTATATTCCTATGTTCCGAGTTCCGTATTAGCTTATGCGGCTGTATAATATAGTTATAGCAATTGTTAGAATGCAAAGCGGCATTATCGTTTATTCTTATAATTGCATGGCCTTTCTGTAAATAATTACTAGGAGTTCAAAAATTGTATGTTCATCAGTCAGTTTAATGCAGGAAGGGCTGGGAACATTCGAATAATCAACCTGTTGTTGAAGGTTCAAAAACTTCGCAATGTTGTGTATGGTTTCCACAGTAAGCTGCCGGTAAAGCTGGTATGTGAAGAAGCATTGCCATATGTTATTTATGGGTTGTATCGAGCAATTTTTAAAACTAAGTAATTATATGATTACATTATGTACAAATAAACCCACGAAATTACTCTGTCGATGGGTTTACAAGTTTTCAATCCAATCCATGTTCTTTTATCGTGCAAAATCCATGTTCTAAGTAAGTGAAATCACGTTTTGTTGTTGAAGCGGTGTACGGTACATGTACATTACTAATATTCAAATGTTGGACGCAAAGTATCTTTTCTTACTTGAAGAAGTTTTAAACTAGGAAAACAAATATTATTGTAATATTAATTAATGCGAATGAAAATATATTAAAATTATATCGAAATCGAATATATATATAATTACAAACTCCTTCCTTATTATTCGTTTGTTTACAACAGAAGAACACAGAAAAAAAGAAAATCATTCCATTGCTATTAATGCAAGCTATAAGCTAATATACAGAGTTGTTAATATGTACTCCATTAGGTAGAAGTAGTAATTGTATTATGTAATTATTATTGATTGATGAACTAAGACTTTGGTAAATTTATAACTAATTTTTGAGATTTCAAAAAAAGTAATACCTGTCATTACTGTCATGTAGATAGATTAAAAAGAAGTTTACGTCTCGTTCCACGGTATAGTGCTTGGGAGAAGCCCAGTTTCGGTATGTTGAAAGAGAAAAAGTTTATAAGATTATGTACTCACAGCCATATATTTATTTTGCGATTTCAGAAGTAAGTTGAAGAGTTGCCAAAGTCTAGATTCTTCAACTCCTACATTAATGTGAATTTAGTAAGCACAAACGAAAGTTAGAAGCAAAGAGTGACGAAATGTGAGGAAATAGCGAAAAAGAATTGTCGAGAATAAATAGTAACTACGTAAATAAATAAACGACGAAAATGTGAAGAATTCAGGTATTACATTTATCTCTATAAAGTAAGGGAAAGTATATATAAAATATAAGTACAGAGTCTATATACAACATTATTGCTATTAATTAGTGAATAATCTAATTACGATTAAATTATGTAAGATGAGCTATATGACTAAATAAAATAGTGTAGTCTTAATAGAAAGTAAGTAACATTACGAGGTCGGTTTGTTTTTTTATAAGTGTAGTAAATTTCCAGTAGTATTTCGGTTAAAATTATGATTATGCTAAGAAGAAACAGTTGCTAAAATCTTGTCGGATTTATTTTCCCTACTTTCTCGTTTAACCTTGATTTTAATAAAAATTTAATGTCATGCTTGTTTTTCGTTTAAACTTTATACTTTCAAATACATTTTTATAGCCAGAGGGACTGACCTTAAACTGATACCTATATAATTATTTATATGTAAAGTACAGTAGAATTAATTAGGATATTCATAACGGGCAATTATTCAATTATTATACTACAGTAATAAGTTATATATACTTGTACGATTCAAAAATGAAATACTAATAATCAAATAATTAATTACGTATGCGTAAACGCTAATGAATTCTTATTACCTACGTTTGACATGAAAAATGCGAGCAAATATAAAATATTCTAGAGAATTAAATTTAAAAAATTGTATTTAAGTTCGAGAAGATTATCACATGACGATTGACTAGTACGAGAACTTCGCGGTATAATGATTAATTAGACCAGGCAATGCAATGGTTCGGTTTTAATATAACTCTGAATGATATTCAGTACCCTAGAACTTTATGCACTTTTTAATGTTGAGTATTTAACAAGTTTTTATTATTATTTGTTTCGTTATATAATAACGCAAATAGTCCAGTGTGTAACTGGATAAAATTACAACAATATGATCGTAAGAAAAGTTTTGGATTGTTTCAGAATTTAATGATTTTTCACGTTCCAGATTTTTGAATAGACTTTTTTGTTACCCTTTTCTATTTGTGCCAGCAAGATACAATCTTATAGGAGAAGGTATAAGGTTTGAAGGTAAATTTACTGTTGTATTTGCAGTTTCTCATATATCTTGTGTATGTCAGAGAATCAATCCTTTCACATACATGTATTACGTATATATGGACGAGAAGCAGAAAGGATAAAAAGTAAAGTTATCGCTGCAAATAATCTATTTAATTATTATAATATACTGTAACATTTTATAATGCATAGAATGTTGTTTTTGGAACTATTAAAAACAAGTTATTGAAATCAATCAATGAGGTTTATGTGTTCGATAAATAAAACAAACCAACAAGATATTTTTAATTGACTGGATGAAATAGCTGCTTGAAGGTTATTCGAATTATATTTTATATTCTGTAACGATATCAAGTTATAACAACAAAATTAATAGTAACGATTTTACGTGTACCAGATTAATTGCTCAATGTTTTAATTATATAATTCTTATATTAATTTATTATTTTCTGATTACGATTTACTTGATTATTGCTATTTTTAAGGATATGGTCTTGTTACTTGTTTTATGTTCAAAGTCGATAGGGTCCTCAGAGTAATAGTGTGTGACAAATTCAGTTTGCCAAGTGTAATAAGTAATAAAATAATCTCAATCTGCAATCAATAGCGGTATACCCGATGGCTATACACTTCGATTTTTACTGTGGAATTCGTTAAAGTTCTTCTTGGATTGTTTTGGTTTTTAACTTCTACATCTCTCGCTCAATTTCCATGGAAAAAATTGAAGCTCAAAAGTGTGAAACTATCGAGTATAGCGCTAATAATAACTATTTCTTGTTCCCTTTTCTGTTTTAGTCTACAGGTGAATAGAAAATTAGGGGCACATCCCAGTCGCTGTAAACTTATGGTGTCATTGTACTTGCAAAAATGTAAAAATTACTATGATGGTGTAACGTAAAAAATCCATTATTTTAGCAATTACAAGAAAATTCAAACGTTATAACGATTGGGGTATACCTTTATTATGTTAAGATACCACTTTGTTTTAGGTGAATTTTCAGTTCATTTTAAAATCAATTAATTGTATTTAACTGACGTATACTGTATCATAAGGATACCCTAATTTATGTATTTCATCCATTATGAGACCTAAATCATGTGTATTGTATAGTAGTGCTCTCTAATTGTTCCAAATTGTTTCTTACAATTTGGGTTTATTGTTTTTTTGGGGGAAAACAATTTCAAAAG
>JAAXYX010000178.1:0-57008 GCA_036851915.1 Ptenothrix huangshanensis | reverse complement strand
ATTATATTTGTCTTCTCACTAAATGTATGTGACACGTAGTACTTTGTAAATTTGCCGTGGCGTGGGTGTTTCCCGGTACCACGATGTCTTGTTTCCGAAATAAATCAATTCAATTCAAATTCAAATTTCTCCTTAATTTACTTTTTTAAATTTAACTTTCTCCTTAATTTACTTTTTTCAATGCAACTTTCTCCCCCATTATTTCGTTTTCATTTTTTATTGCACAGTAAACGCCTTTTTATTATGAGTGTACAAGAAATCTTTCCTTTCCCTACACCCTAAGTTTAAGCTGTAAAAATACATAGAAACTTATATATGTATTTATCTACAGAGCAAGGATTTAACTCTCCTTTTCAAGCTTCAGTCGACATTCTATTGGAAACATAAACATCAACATCAACATCAGAATCGGCATCAGCAGTGCCTCCCCTTCTATGTACAACAGCGCCAAGTGTACACTGTAAAACTGTAAACTGCATAATTTGTTGTGGTGAAAGTATTTCGTTTTATTTCAAGCATTTAAAAATCCAAGTAGGAAGAATCAAACTGAAAGTGAAAGTCTTAAAGTAATAATTAGGAGAGAAAGAATGGGTTTTAAATTGTGATTTAGAAAACGAGATGCTGTGGAAAATACGCTTGTGTGCATGAAGGATGTGATTTTATTCGGATTGTTTGTGATGGGCTGGAACTGGAAGTGGAAGCTGCAAGCTGTTACTCTTGCTGTTAAGTCGACTAACAATGAGACTGATGCTAAGGGGCTTAAGGATGTAGTGTATTTGTATTTTTGTGTGCTATGGATATAGCGTCATCTGTGACTGGTTCTGTGTTTGCATGCGGTGGAATGTTATTCCTGTGTAGAGCTGTGGAGATGGGGAAGAACTCGAGCCAAACCACCAACGCACATCATCGCATCGTCGTCTTCTTTTCTCCCCAGCATTTCACCACATTTGACTCGTTCCACATAGCACTATCAATCAAATCTACCGCCACCATTCCATACCATACCGCAACCAAAACTAACCTCAGTGTATACACGCAGCCCAAAACTCTATACTGATGCTCTATGTACACTGATAGGATAAAAGGCAATTCCCTCAACTCTCTTTCTCTTTGTGGACTGGAAATCCCAAGGAACAAATTCACTACTTGGTCAATGTGTTCACCAAACTAAGCTCTTTTCCTTTCATTCCCATCTCCGTATTTGTCTTGCGATCACATCTTCATTTTCAGTAGTCATTTTTTATGCGAATCGGAGTAAAAATTTAAGCATTCGATTTAATTATGGCAACTGAATAATTACTGAATGTGAGTTGAATCGTGCTCTAAACTTTGAGTGAAATGTGTAAAGTAAAACTTTAGATTTTGTGTATTCTAAATTTTGTGATTTCAATTGAGCATGTAGAAAAAAATATGTAAGACACTTTTTGTGAAACACGCCAGTATTTTTTCTTAAAATACTGGCTGTAAATTATTCCCGTGGGCTAAACGGCTTTTCAAAAAATCTAGTTTTTCAGAATTTTTCACATTTTCAAAAACAACTATTTCCGGAAATAGATTTTCAAAAACTACTTTTTCTGGAAATTACATTTTCAAAATAAGCTTTTTTCTAAAAATACATTTTTAAAAAACATTTTCCTTCAAAACACATTTTCAAAACAAAAAATGTCGAAAAATATAATTTCAAAAACTACTTTTTCTGGAAATTACGTTTTCAAGATAAAATTTTTCGTAAAAATACATTTTTAAAAAACATTTTCCTTCAAAACGCATTTTCAAAAACAACTTTTTCCAGAATTTACAATTTCAAAAAACATTTTCCATGAAAACACAACTTCAAAACTTAACCGATTTCTCTGTTGAACCCCATTACAAAAATAATTCGCACTTTGGCACTGTCACGAAATTTGTACCTTTGAATTTTTAATTTTTTCAAAAGCCTTTAAATGTAATTGAAATAAATTTTGTCATGCTAAATCCCATAAAAAGGATTTTTTTTCGAAAGAATTTCCGAACATATGAAAATGACACTTTGTACACTAAACCAAAATTAAGTCCATTACATAATAATATCCTTCTTTTAGCTAAATTATAGGAAACTATAGTCAGTCAGTTTATGCACATGCTCAAAAGAGCCCATTACATTTTTACATTGTGGTAGCATTTTTTTGTTTGTTTAATTTTTTGCATAGAAAACGCTGACAACTCGCGACACTTTTCCAAATCACGTCTTCCTACATCTTTTTTGAGGGAAGACGAGGCTAAGGCTTAGGAACGAGAGTTTGAAACTCGGGAAGAGAAACTTGTTCTGCCATTTCCATTACCCTTCCTTTTGACATTACAGACATTATGCTATAGCTATGGTATATAGAGAGCTATAGAGGTAATCCTACACCTGTTATAAAATGAATCCTGGACACGAAAGAAAAAGTTTCATTGGTATGGATATACAGAGGGTTTAAGGTATATTCGGGAGAGGAATGATGATGATGATGATGACGATGACGATGATGATGATGGCGATGATGCGGTGGGAATTGGAATTCAAAAGTAAAAGATCGAGTTGGTGTTTGAGTTGAGAATGTGAATTGGAAAGACGGGGGAAGTTGCCACTTGAAATTCTCCTCCCGTCACTGACCTCTAAAGCCCAACCATCTAAGCCTTGTCCTTCTACACGCATTCCACCAATCAACAACACGCCAACTCCAAAGGGACCGGCATATATATACTCTATAGCCCTATATATAATTATACATACAAACGCATCCCACCACATGCACGTGCTATACAGTCACAAGCAGATAACCTTGTTCCATGTTTAATGCATGAGTTGGGTCCGCTCCGAGAAAACAAATAGTGCTTTCTCTTCTCTCTGCAAAATAAATAAGGAAGTACGCTCGAATGAATGGCCAATGAATCCTCCCACTTTACAACCTCCTTCCGAATCTTCCGCTCCCACCGATAACCGTTCGATACCATTACCGAACCGTTACCGTTCTTCCCAATTAACAGCCAAAGTCAAAGTCAAAGCCAAAGCCAAGGTAGATAAAGAGTCAAGTATTCAATATTCAAAATTGTTCAAACTCGTATTCAAATATTAATTTCGGGGAAATGATGAGCAATTAAGAAACAAACACTGTCAAAATGAGCTAAATCCAAATAGCTCTAAAAACAAAATGAAATTAATCCACAGCGCCTTCAAATCAAAATGACCTAAATCTACTTGCGTAAATTTTGAAACGTTTCAAAATTTAGCATTTTACTAATTTTACAACGTTTCAAAATTTTACATTTTACTAATTTTGAAACGCTTCAAAATTTTGCATTTTACTAATTTTGAAACGCTTCAAAATTTCGTATTTTACTAATTTAGAAACGTTTCAAACTTTTGCATTTTACTAATTTTGAAACGCTTCAATATTTCGTATTTTAATAATTTTGAAACGCTTCGAAATTTTACATTTTAATAATTTTGAAACGCTTCAAAAATTTACATTTTACTAATTTTGAAACGCTTCAAAATTTTGCATTTTACTAATTTTGAAAGGCTTGGAAACTTCGTATTTTAATAATTTTGAGGCGTCTCATTTGTAATTTTGACAATTTTCAAACGCTTAAAGTTTTCGCATATTAACGATTTCGAAGCGCCTCCGCATTTTTTTTAACAATTTTGGAACGTTTAAGAATTTCGTAATTTATCAATTTCGACGCGTCTCACAATTTCTTATTTACCACAATTTTTGGACGTTTGAGAATTTTTATTTAAATAATTTCCAAACTGTTCGAAGTTTATTGCACCAGATTATTTGTCTGATTTCATTTTGTCTTCAGATCATAGCCATTTGGATTTAATGCTATTTTAAATCGCTTTGAACCTCCCTCCCAAAAGACCTAAAATTCAAATCTCCCTCCAAATAGCTTTTAAATACATAATCTCCCTTCCCAGTAAATATTTCCGCTTGCAATTTCCATCTTTAATAAGTATGTATTTGTGTATTAAAGTCTTCCAGCTTTAAATTATGTAAATTCCTCTCAAATCAAAATTGTTTCCCCAAACCCACTTCAAATGCACTTAAAATTACCCGCCCTTTTTAAGTGTACGTCGCACCTATAATTTCTAGGAAGACGAATCCGAATGACGAATAGGAAGATCAAGAATCAAGATCAAGCGAAGCTGAATTTGAATTTGGATTTGGAGCCGAGTTAAAAAGGGAAAATGAAAATGGTTGATTTTGATTTTGACTGAGATTTTGATTTTGATTCAGGAAACTTCTCTCTCTCTCTCTCTATCTGCCTGTCTGTCTCCGTCGATCCTGTTGCCAATTTAGAATGTACGTGCCAATTAAAATTCAATTTGCAAATTATTTCGTTATGATGAGATGAGAGCGAGAAGTTGGTTCTTTAACTTCTTTAGCGACATTTGAGGGAGCATGGAGGGGCGATGGCGATGGCGATATGCGTGGAGGGAGATCGGAGGAGACGGGGAGGCAGGATGGGGAATTTAATTGAGGTAATTTACAAGTTGACAAAATCAGAATGAGACAGCTCGGAGAGGATGAGACGGAGACTGGGAAATGTCTAACGAGCACAACGACAACCTAAACAACCCACGACAATGACGAGGCAAGGCAAGTCATAAACCTTCCGCCTCCAATCCCGTCCATCCTCAGCTGCTCCTGCCTTAGTTTCCAACCGGTACCGGTACCGATTCAGCTTCATCCTCGTCCTCGTCCTCGTCCTCGTCGCTGCTAATTCCTAAGTTGGTTTCGTGTAGTTGGTGTTGCTCGCCTCGTAATTACATTATGACTCACACTGACTGCCAAACCAAGTAGAAAGCGAGCGGAGACGGAGAGACGGAGGATCCAATGGAGTGCCTATTTGCAAAACGCTTCACTTTCCACATTCTAATCTAATCCCAAATACATACAACATCCAATCTCCCCGCTGCAAAATATTTCATCTACGTTTTTAAATCCTTCAATAATCTTCCCTTCTCCCGAATCAATCATGTACTCATGTACTGTAGCTATTGGTACCTACATTTAAGTAGTTGAAATAAATGTAAAAAGCCATTGCGGTTTCATTTATTTACTGTTTTATGCACCGTCATGTTTCTTTGTTCCTTTGGTTTTTACAGTGAAATTAAACCCCGTCTAAATTATGGATTTTTAAAAAGCAAAAGATAAAATCAATTTATTTTTGCAAGGAGATTATGGTTTATTGTGCAATTTTCAAATAAAAAATACCTGCTTTTAAAATAAGAAAAAAATTCGAGTATGGTTTGGAAATTGCAGAATGTTCGATTTTCAATTTGAATTTGTGTAAATTTCAAAAAACTGCATGTTTTTGTGTAATTTTCAAAAAACTGCCTCTATTTTTGTACAAATTACTACACCTGTTTTGTGTACATTTCAAACAACTGCATCTGTTTTTCTTGAATTTTCAAAAAACTGCATCTGTTTTTGTTTAAATTTCAAAAAACTGCATCTATTTTTGTATAATTGTAAAAAAACTTCCTCTGTTTTTGTTTATTTTTCAAAAACCGGCATCGTTTTCTGCAGCTTAATCAACTTTCAAAAGTGTCAAATTCTCGTAAATGCGCTAATTTAAAAAATGCAAAAGGTTCTAATAAATACATCTTTCTCGAAAAAGCAAAGTATTTTTAAAAACCAAAATATTTCCAAATCACACGATTTTCAAAAATGGAAAATGTTCCATAATTTTTGATTTTTCATGGGCAAAATACCTACAAATAATTCTTGAAACTGTAATATTTTAAGAAGACGCAACACACTCTTTAAAAAATGCATACGTTTTTCTCAAAAATAAGTTTTTGAGAAAAGTTTTTACTTGAGTTTGAGGCCAACACGTCCAGAAAATCCAGTAAAATAATCACAGTTCAAATTATGTAGTGTAAAAGGCTGGTAAGTAATACGAAAGGAAATTAAATTGACGGTTAACTGTCTAGGCTTTTGAATCAAGGAGTAAAAGACATAGAAAAGCGCGTATGTATGTAGTATGTAAATATACCTACTGATACACATAATCAGTAATATGCACATATATGGGCTATAGATATACATATTAAGAGGAACTTATATTTTATATATGTATATAGTAAATATGTGTATATGTATGTGTGTGTTGGGCGATTAGACGCTAGTTTAAATCGAATTCGGTTTTTGTGCTCAATATGCTGTTGCTGTTGGTGATGAGAGTGAAGGGAAGGGAAACTCGACTTTGCCTTTCATTTTCATTGCGTCTATGGATTGCATGGATGAATTGACTAGCACTTTTGCGATTAACTCAACTCAGCTCAGCTCAACAGATACTCGGAACAGATTAGATTAACTAACCCTCCTCAGTCTCTCTCTCCCTCATTTGTCCATCCAGGTATTTAGACTTCCCTTCCCCAGCTCCACTTAATTATCCCTTCCCGTCTAAATAACACCCAGCAAAGTAAGCATATCGTCGTTTGAGAAGCAAAGTGGGGCATATCCAGTTCTGAATAATGGAAAAGAGCCCATCTGTGCCCCACTTTGCTTCTTAAACGACGATATACGAAATTACTACCTACACTTTTTAATTGCATTCAGCCCAGTCTCCAAAGCCACGTGCATCCAACCAACCAGACAGTAGCGTAATTAGGTGTAGGCTTTTGAAAGGTTTTTTAAAAGGATTTATAAGGAAAACTACACTGCCTTCTTTAGGTTTTCCACTCAAATGCGCATTTTTTTAATTTGTGCGAAAGGGACGCGTTTTTTTTTGTAGAAAATAGATGTAGGTTTTTTAAGTTTACAGAAAACAGATGCTGGTTTTTGAAATTTATAAGAAAACAGATGCGGTTTTTTGAAATTTATAAGAAAACAGATGCAGTTTTTTGAAATTTATAAGAAAACAGATGCAGGTTTTTGAAATTTATAAGAAAACAGATGCAGGTTTTTTAAATTTATAAGAAAACAGATGCAGGTTTTTGAAATTTATAAGAAAACAGATGCAGGTTTTTGAAATTTATAAGAAAACAGATGCAGTTTTTTTAAATTTACACAAATACAGACACAGTTTTTTGAAATGTGCACAAAAACGACGTAGTTTTTTTAAACTTACATAAAAAAGGTGCAATTTTGCTAAAATGTACTGAAATAAGACGCACTTTTTTAAAATGTACACGCGTCACTTCGTTTTTATTAATTATTACACAGTTCTATACCTACGAGAGCTTTAAATCTGCATCAAAATAATGTAAACTCTTTTCAAAATCTCCAATACAAATGCCAACTAAACCAATTGCTTTCATTTAACATGTCAAAAGGTGTTTGAAATGAGGATTACATTCCTCCCACTTCTGAATCCAAAGTGTCCCGAATAAATCAAATGAATAAAAGAACCCAGCACCACATTGCCGTGTCAATCTCATAGTCGCCAAAAATGAATAAATCTTTAAAAATTTACAATTCTCTCACATTCATCAATTGAAAGTGTTGGAAAACTATTTGCGAAATCACCTTCACCCCAGTCCCATTTCCATCACATCTCCAGCCCATATTTACTATTTACACATTCACCCTTTATCCAAATGTCTCTAACACCACACACAAATTATACTCTCCGCAAACCCAAAGCCCAAAAAACCTTAAGGGAAGAATACAAATCCAAAATTTAAAATTCCCTCCACGTTTCCTCCACGTTGGAAAGTGAAACTGCTTCTGTTACTCTTACACACTCATGCTCATGCTGATGCTGATGCTGATGTAGGGATAAGCAAAAAAAATTGCAAGCACATGCAACTGTGTAACTGTAGCCCCACTCCATATTAATCTTGCCCCTTAGTTGAGGGAAACTAAAAAACATACATGGATAAAAATTGGAACGGTTCGGTTGTTCCGGTTTACGGATTCAGAGCGTCTTCTTTTTTCCCAAACTGGCACTGGAAGTAACTAGAAACCGGAGCAAAATGCGAATCGGAATGCAAAAGGGAAAGGGAAAGCCAGGGCAGAGCGGCGTATAATAAAATTACAAGTGGTAGCATATACATATGATTTACGTATACTCTACTTTACGTATGTATAAAGATCCAGAAGGGAGGGTATAATGTAATTATTCGAATTCGGATACGGATTCGGATTCGGGTACCGGTACCAGTACAAGCACCGGTGACATGGGGAAGAAAGTGGCGGGTGTGATAAGTAGAGAGAGATGCGAGGATTGTGGATTTGAGTTGAGTTGAAAATCTGCATCTGGATCTGCCTTGTTCGCAATCTGGTTCCCGTTTTCTGGATTCGATACGCTCAAGTTCGGATCGGAGCGGGGATCACTTTCTCCATGACGTGCTTGTGCTTCTCAAGAAATAAAAAGTCCACGTAGAGTGTGTCTGCGAGCATTAATATGCGAGTTAAAAAGTCGAAGCTTTGCCACACACACACACACAGACACAGACACGCCGCTCATCTCTCCTTGATCTGCTTATGCAGTCCGCATTGGGAATTCCAACATTGTCCGTAGTCCTTCCATTTTTCTATTTTCCTCCTCCAATCTCGTCCATGATAAGCCGAGCCGAGGCTGAAGACCAAGACCAAGACCAAGACCAGGACCAAGACCAAGACCAAGACGAAGACGGCCAAGTGCAACCGCTAAATGCGAACATGAAAATACCCACACTGTTGCATTTACACAAGCAAGGGAAACCAATGCAAAGCCAAGTAATCCACAGCGCCACCGGAGCCTTCTCTCCATCGGAGATTATTTTCATACGTGGGAGTGGGGCCTTGCAGGGGTCTTGCTGTAAAAAGTGGGAAAGAAAGGTTTTGTAAAAAACCGTTTATGAAAATAAAATGTAATAGAAAAAGTTTTTTTTTTAAAAACTTGTGTGTTTAAAAACTAGCATTTAAATAGAATATGGATTGTGGAACAAGTAAGATTTTTTAAAAAATCGGTACTTACGATTAGTTAGTTAAAAAATTTGGTTTTGGATAGGCCTGCTTTTCAAAAATACGATTTTTGACTTTTCCCCCTTTGGAAAAATGCGATTGAAAAAATTAAAATTAAGTAAACCCACTTTTCAAAAATGGAATTTTTGAATAAACCTGTTTTATTCAAAAACTCGTTCTACCTTAAAAAAGTTGTTTTAAGAGAGAGCCTTTTTTATTTGAAGAGTAGTTGTATTTCTTATTTATTTTTTTTAAATTGCTCATTTTCACATTTTGAAAGAAGTCGCTTTTTGAAAAGTAGTAGGGTATAAAATAATTAATTTAATTAATTAATTAATGAGTAATTTCTCCCATTTATTTAGCATCGATAATAAATTGTAATTTCAAACACAAATACATACATACATTCTTATTAAATTACCATTTTTGTTAAAAAGCCCGGATTCCACCACTCACATTGCTGGCCTATTCTTGACTTGCTCTTCATGTATTTAAAATAGTCTCCGTGCATGCATTGCCCATGCATAATACGCCGTGTCATATTTTATCTGATGGGAATTTTAAGCTGACATTGGTACCGTCCTACAATCTCAATGTGAAATGCATGCATTCTTACATCCACACTGTCTGTACAACTACACACTGTCACTACAACTACATACAAGCATTTTCATCGCTAACAGACTCACACTAATGCCAAGCCAACATTCATATACAAATACAACTCTATACATACCATACCGCCATGCATAGCAATAGAAATGCGCTATAGAAATCCACAGATGCCATAGCCATAAGAAGATAATAGCAAGTCTGTCTCTCGGTCCCAGTCCCAGTCCCAGCGTACAAGTACAAGTCTTTGCCAGGAACAGCAACTAACTTAACCGTAGGTACATAAAAGCTCGGTCGTTGCTTGTGTAATTTCCCCCATTTTTGTTAACATTCACAGGTCTTTGAGTCGCTCCTCTCTCTCTCTTTTTCTTCCTTCGCTCGGGAATTCGAGCAACAGAACAGACCAAGAATGTAATGTGGAGGATGGCTGTAAGATATTACACTCACTCCTGCCTGTCGCTATAGTATGTACATGTATGTATGTAGAATTAAAAGAGAAACTCCTTCTCCTTCCTTCCACACATTCCCATCTGTCTATTCATACTGGAGCCGTAGCGTAGCGTAACGTAACGTACTTTAGCCCAGAGTGAATTTGGATAGACGTACCTACGTTGAATGTATGTAGGGAGATGAAGGCGGAGGAGGAGAGTGGGGGAAAGTTAAAGAAAGGAGAGACGCTACTTTACATTTTTCCTCATCCTTTTTCTCTCTCGCTCTCTCGAGTAAATTACACCCATTTGATGCGACTCCTTTTCATTGGAGAAAACTGATTTCCTTCCTCCGTATCCACTCGAACCAGGACCAGGAACATGCAGAGGGTATACTCACAAGGATATACCTATACCTATAGAACCTCCACTCCCATACTGACACTTCATTTTTATATTTATTTTGACTAAAGACATCTCCATTTTACATGCCATGCCATGCTATGGAATGGATGAAGCCCCCTGTGTCAACGCCAACCAGCACACCACACCACACATGATCATGCCTTTCCATTCCATTCCTTCTCCCATCGCCATGTTCATGTAAATTTAGACACTGTAGATTCTGATTGCAGATAGAGATCCAAACCGAGACGTGCCATACAGATATGTACATAGGTGTATACCCTCAATCTATTATATATCAGTAGCGGCTGCAGGATTTTGATTAAAATGTAGAAAAATGTGCTGAAAAAACTCGATCTAATCTTATGTAAGTTTAGAGAGAAAAACTTTATTCAGTGTTTTTTGCGTAAATTAAAAAACCGCGCCTTTTTTTTAATAATGTAAAAATGTGCGTCAATTTTTTATCTTAATTAAAAAACTGTGCTTTTTTTGTAATAATGTAAAAATTTGAGTCATTTTTTGTGTAACTTAAAAAAAACCGCGTCTTTTTTGTAATAATGTAAAAAACTAGTGCCGTTTTTTGTGTAAATTAAAAAAAAGCCGCGCCTTTTTTGTAATAATGTAAAAAACTAGCGTCGTTTTTCTGCGTAATTTAAAAAAAACCGCGTCTTTTTTGTAATAATGTAAAAAACTAGTGCCGTTTTTTTGTATAATTTAAAAAAAACTGCGTCTTTTTTTTGTGGGAATATAAAAACCTTCCGCATTTTTAGTTAAAAACTAAAAAATTTATGTCCGTTTTGTATAAAAGTGTAAAGGATGTAGTGTATATTTAAAAATACTTTGTAGGCTCATCCCGGAGGACGCTACTGCTATTTCGCCATGTATCAACTTTCACTTTGCATTTTTTCCTCCTTGAGCCTCTGCTTCTGGTACTGATTCTGATTCTGGTCCTGGTTCTGGTTCGTTTTAACTGTGAAACTTGAACTTCTCATTTCTCTCAGCTTCTCTCTCCTCTCCTTCCATTTCCCCTTCCTTTGGTCCTCGTCATCGTCGTCCTCATCCGCCGTCTTCTCTTTCAAAGGAATCAACACTTTTCTAGTCGTCGCTTTACATCTGCCGTTGATTCTCCGTCAGACTCCCGGGCTCCAGTCTACCCAGTCCTAACTTGGCTTGGCTTTCCAAAGCAAAGCAAAGCAAAGCAATGCAACGCAATTCAATCCAATACGCTTCTTTGTGCTCCGCATTTCTTTTACAAATTCATACGCTCGGTATTGGAATGGGAGTTTGATATAAACTTGAATTGAGGCTTGAGGGCTTGTGATTTCTTGCAAATTAAAATTCCAATGAGGTTTGAGATGTGAAGAGGAAGAGTGGTGTTTATAGTTGTGAGGCGAGGCGAGGAGAGTCCGTTTGTATGTGCGTCTTCCTCCAGATCACTATCACAATCGCTATTATCTCCCACCAAAGCAGTAGCGATCGTAGGGGTAGGTCTTGTACGCCTAGAAATGCAAAGGATTTTTGCTATTTCCACGAAAACAGATGCAGTTTTTTGAAATTTACAAAAAGTAAATGCAGTTTTTTTAAAATTGCAAAAAGGAGATGCAGTTTTTTTAAATTTGCCAAAAGTAGATGCAGTTTTTTGAAATGTACAAAAATTAGATGCAGTTTTTTTTAAATTTGCACAAAAACAGATGCAGTTTTTTAAAATTTATAAAAAGTAGACGCAGTTTTTTTTAAATTTACCAAAAGTAGATGCAGTTTTTTTTAAATTTACCAAAAGTAGATGCAGTTTTTTTTAAAATTTGCACAACAACAGATGCAGGTTTTTTAAATTTGCACAAAAACAGATGCAGTTTTTTAAAAGTACACACAAGACTAGATCCAGCTTTTGCACGAAAGGATTCCTGCCGACGCTACTGCACCAGTTATGTATATACGTATAAGAGTATCATAAGCATATACTGAATCTCTAGATCCAGAAGCATTGTGTGAGGAAGATAAGTAAGCAAAAATATGCCCAGGCGTTTACAGGAACAAAGGGAATTGTTGAATTTGGATTCTTTTGAAATTTGATAAGCTTTCCATTTCATCATGAATTCGTTTGAGTCTTGAGTCTTGAGTTGTCGAGTCTTTTTGAGTGAGTTGAGTTGAGTGGAGTGAAGATTGGAAAACGAGCATGACGACGATGACGCGATGACGAGGAGGAAACATAATTCATTGGCAATGCTTTCCAACTCCAAAAACCCGCTCGCTCTCTTACTCTTCCCTTGATCCCGGTTCTGGTTCGGATTCTGATCCTGGGGACACTGACTGAGAGTCGTCTCATCCTCAGCCTTGCTCACCATCAGTGTTTCCTTCTCATCGTCAGTCGCTTTTTTATTGAGTCTGGCCTTGCTTGAGAGTGCTTGCGACGCTCCCAGAAGTACCTGCTCCTACAGAAAAGTTACACAAAAGCCTACTTGGAAAGGATAATGAAACCGAGAGATAATGATATTAAAGGATTTTCCTTGGAATTTCCCACTTTCGAAAATTCTCCAAATATCTACACCATCCAGCGATCCATCATCCTCCCACGTTCCCCTCAACAACTTGACTCCCAATCGCTCCAATCAAATCTCAAGCTCCAATCAAATCTCAAGCTCCAATCAAAGCAGAATAATAATAATTACTTAATTTAACTTTCAACAAGGAATTATTCAGCATTTGTTTTCAAAGAGTTTGAGTGGCTTTGACTTCAAGTGACCTCCAACGGACTTGGTGATTCTGTCAATTGTAATCCGTATAATGGAAGAAATACAAGGGAATGTGCAATATCGCTTTTGACATAAAGAGTATTTATTTCCACAGGCAAACAATCAAATATCCAATTTCTAATTTAAATAACTTAACCACAGCAAAGACCAAAATGAAACAAGACAAATTTTAATTAAATTCATTAAGAACAAGCTTACACGCTTAGAAAATTAACCTGGGTTTTACAGCTATAGAGGTCATTTTTTACACAGAAGTTTGAGAGTTTTTCTCGGTAAACATTTCAAATGTTCTCAAATTAGCACTTTCTGAAGAGTGTCAATGTTTCAAATGAAAGCTTTTATGAAAGGGTATAATTTTTCCGATTAACCAGTTTTAAATAAAACCAATTTATAACATGAACACTTTTTTGAAAGGGCGCAATATTATTAATTTACACGTTTTGAAAAGGACGAATTTTTAAAATTAAAACTTTTTGAAAAGAAAAAAGAATTTTTTTCAAATTAACGTGTTTTGAAAGAGCACGATTTATTTTAATTTAGACCTTTTGTAATGATCTACTTTTTTAGATGGACGTTTTTTGAAATGGCGTAATTTTTCAAATTAACAATTTTAAAATGGTTCAATTTTTCCAATTTGCACTTTTTGAAAAGGACGATTTTCTTTAAAACTAACAGTTTTTGAAAGGGAACCATTTTTTAATTTACAAGTTTTGAAAAGGTCTAATTTTTAAATAAACGTTTTTTTTAAAGGACGTAATTTTGCTAATTAACAATGTTAAAATGGTTCAATTTTCCCCATCTGCACTTTTCAAAAGAATCTAATTTTTTCAAAAATATTTAGAAGATCCTTCAGCACCCAAATACCCACCCCAGGCCTAGTGTCCAGTTACGCCCCTTTATTTACTGTTACCGAGCACTCCATAAACTTTCATTGAGAGCGATAACATGATTGTGAATAAATTTCCAAGCGTGTAGAATGTAATGCACCATCATGTCATTAGCATCAAGGGAAGAAAACCTCGATCGAGATGGAGACAGAAAAAAGCCTAATTTAATTGGAAGGAAAGAGGAGAAAACAGCAAAAAATATTCACTTCCTTCATCCTCATCCACTCGAGTAAACTTCCAGTTCCAGTTCCAGTCCCAGTCCAGGGAGAGGAAAAGATGAAAAAAAATCTTCCCTTTCTTCCCACGGACAAGACTAACGTAAGACAAAGAGAAAAACGGGGATAAACTGATGCGGATTTCATGGGGAAGAAACTAGACCCAGATAATACACAATATAAAACGGCTCTTCTTCTTCTTATCTCGTATTTGTTTACTGTACTATTACTATTTGGAATCCTTTCGCTAGCTTTGAATGTTTCAATTGACAGAAGGGAAGAGAAAAAACTGCAGTTGGCATTCCTTCCACTTTTGGCTATAGTTGTGGAGGAAGTTGGCAACTTATGAAACAATTACGGTTACATTACCCATAGGTATTCTCACTATCTTCCCCATAATATTTAGTATTTTCACTTTGGATTTTTACGGAACTGTATAGGTATATTCTTGTTCTGCCCTGTCTTGTCTTGTCCTGGTCTTGGTCTTGGTCTTTACTGTAATTCTCCAGTCTTGTTCAGATTTATGTGGGGAGTACTTTTAGGAATGTATAGTAAGTACATAGGCAGGTACTTTACTATGCTGGTGACGCCATTGAATTCAATCTATGATTGTATTGCGTTTTTGCAAGAGTAACTCTTAAATGTGGTATTCGGATTCCGATTCTGATTTGGCTTTCGAGTATATTCTAACTTAAACTTTATCGTCGTCTTCGTCTTCTTCGTCTTCTCCTGCTCCTTCCCATTTCCTTGTGTTTAACATCTACTGTCTTGATCCAAGAACGACACGCTCCAACATTCGCCAAACAGCCAAAACCTGATTTCCCTCCTTCGTTGCTGTAAAAGATAAAAAAATGCATCACATATAAACACGCTTAAAAAACTAGACGGGTTATACACAATCGTAGATTAAAAACATACTTCCAAATTTTTCGAACAGCGCTTTAACTTTAACGCGAACTTTAACTGCAACAAGGGATAAAAAAAACTTTGTCCATGTTGCATATAAAGAATTTGTAAGCGTGTAGGAATAGAAATAGGATCGGTAGCAATAATAATAATATCATCCAACAATATACAAATGTCATTTCTGCCTTGGTTCCATTCTGATTCTATGAGTACATTCTTTCCAGTATTCATGCCACAATAATTCAAAACATTATCCCACACGGGTTTGGCTCTGGTTCCTTAACCAGATAAGACCAGATTCAGATTCGGAAACGGTTCCAAGAACACAACCAAACCGAAGCTCCTGCCCTAGACCTGGACTTTAAAACATATTTATTTTTTCTGTATAAATAGTATATACAAATATGTTCCCAAAACCCAAGCATTTCGATATCGTTGCTGGTTCCTCTGGTATACTTGTATGTATGTAGACACTAAACGAATGTATAACATACATTGATATTGATAAAAACGGGACATTTTAAAAGGAGAGACGGCCCAATGCTGAGGCTGAGATCAGTAGCGTCGTCAGGATTTTTTTTAAATGTAGGTCTGCTGAAAATTTGGATTGTAAATTTTCAAAAAGTACATCTGTTTTTGTGTAAATTTAAAAAAACTGCATACATTTTCGTAAATTTAAAAAACCTACGTCTGTTTTTGTGTAATCTTTTGTAAATTTAAAAAAACCGCACCTGTATTTGTGTAAACTTAAAAAAAATGCATCTGTTTTTGTGTAAATTTCGAAAAAACTGAATCCGTTTATGCGTGAATTTAAAAAAAACTGCATCCGTTTATGTGTTTAAAAAAAACTGCATCAATTTTTGTGTACATTTAAAAAAACATCACTTTTTGTGTAAATTAAAAAAAAATGCATCTGTTTTCGTTTAAATGATAAAAAACTGCGTCTCTTTTTTTTAATCTCTACTTTTAAAAATCCTTTGTAGGTCTAGGCCTGCCCCTGCCGACGCTACAGGCAGGGATACATACATACATATGTAGAGTGTAATCCTCCTGGAGACCTAAGCCCAATGCGAAAGCCAGAGCGCCTAAAAAACATATACCTACGTAGGCATTTAAGGTATATATAAAAATAAAGGAAAGTGGAAGATAGGGAAGTGAAGGGAGACAAAAAAGAGAAAGGATTTCAATACATTCGTAAAAGGCTTAGCTTAGAGTTTTAGAGTTTTAGTTTAGTCCGGAGGACGGGAGGAGACGAGAGCAAAAGTAAGGAAAAAGAATAAGCAAAATGCAAGGGGATTTGGAAGTAGTTCGATGTGAAAATAAAAGTAGAGGAGTGAAGTGAGGTGGAAATATTTGGGAGAGAGAAAGAGACAGAGAAGACATGTACATATCGGATGTTAGATGTTATGTTAGTGAACGAGATACCTTTATCCATCGAGAATAATATTAAAAGCTCAAAATAAAACCTTGAACGGTAACGGTAACAGTAATAGCGGCAGTAATAGTAACGGAATCGCATCGGTAAGACGCATATTTTATAAAGATGGCTCACAGGCTACAATGGAAGAGAAAGAGAGAACCAAACCAAAATACAAAATAGAGAACCACATGAACAGGCTTCTCTCAGTGGCGTAACCAGGACTAGGCCAAGCAGACATAGGCCTACCTAAGAATTCGAGTTAGTACTTTTTTCTTAGATACAATTTTCTAAAATTTACACAAAAACTAACGCATTTTTTAAAATTTACATAAAAACAGACGCATTTTTTAATTTATTCAAAACACGCATTTTTTAAAATTTCTACAAAAACATGCAGTTTTTAAAATTTGCACAAAATTAGATGCAGTTTTTTGAGATTTACAAAAAATTAGATTCCGTTTTTTGAAATATACAAAAAATTAGTTGTTATGAAATCTACACAAATTATTAAATTAGACACTGGATAATATACAGTTTTTTCAGCAGGACTACTAGAAAAAAATTCCTGCTTACGCTACAGGCTTCCCTCCTTTTCCTTTCCACTTTCATGTACTTTCCTCTACCTTCACTTTTACAGCAACTTTGCGGAGCTGAAATAAAATTCCAAATTCAAAAAGCTACCTGTGTCTAATTAGATTAGATTCTCATGCATCTAAAGATAGCGTATCCAATAGAAGCTTGCAACATGTTCCAGTGAAATCAAATACTTTTGAGAACAAGTTGTGGGAAAAATCCCCATCCAAAATTTCATCTGTAAGACGATTCTTCTTTAGATTATGTGGAAGAGTGTGCATTACTATCATCTTCCTTTCTTTCCTTCTCTTTATATTCGAAACACAATGCTCCATTTAGAAAAAGAGATTAATATATTTCCGTATGATGTATGAAGAAGGAGAAGGAAGTAAGGAAGAACGAGCTACTTATATGGATACTTTTATGTCGAGTTTGCACTTGTATTTGGATTACACTGTGTACCTTTATCGATCGTTATCATTATCATAGTTACTAATAATGCCTAAGCTTATCTTTCACTGTACTTGTTACTTGGTCCCCCAGGTAAAAGTCTGCTTAAAGAAAGATATTCTACTGGCAGTTTTTGACAGTATAATGCACAAAAATATAATCAATGTTGCTATTATAATAAGGACTCCAGATAAGTGTATCCCAGAACCAGCAATAAGCACTTGAAAAGAAGTAAAAATTTCTATGGCGGCATAGTTTATAAATGCATCACGAAGTAATTTTAACAACTCAAATAAAATTCAAAAGTTTGTGAGTACGTGGCTTCTACACATAAGCGAATAAGAAATAAAAAAGTGTTTGAAAAGTATTTCTTTTTGAAACATAAAATCAAATATTACTGCTTATATTCATCAACTTGTTTAAAAGATGCAAAAAGTTTGTAATGTTTGAAAATATGCCGATTTTAAAGCAGCTTGGATAAAATATCAAGAAAATTGTCAGTTTTGAACCAATATTGATTCACAACACTTTTTGAAAAAGACTAATTCACAATTTTGCACTTTTTAAAAATATAGTTAATTAATTCACAACTTTGCACTTTTGAAAAACAGTTAATTCTAATACGCTTTTTGAAAAAAAACATTGTTAATTTTACAATTTAAAAACACTAATTCAAAATGTTACATTTGTTATAGAAAAAAAGCTAGTTCTATATCTTCCTATCTTTGAAAAAAGCTAACTTAAAACTTAAAACTATAAAAAAAGTTGGTTCGTTTTACTATTTTTAAAAATAATATTCAAAATTTTGCAATATTTTAAGTGTTCGAATTACGTTTCTCGTGCATACTGTTCCTTATTTTCTAATACACTTTTTAAAAACATATTTTGCATAAATTAGAATAGCACACCATGTCACACAACAAATATTGATCAATATTATTTTACACCTTTGAATAAGGCAGGTAGACAAGTGATTTTGCTTGTCAGGAAATCCAATTAATTAAAATCCCGTTCGCTTCAAAAATTCACAATTCGAAACACCCCACGAGGAGACACGTTACATCAGAATTCAAGTAATAGGAAACCACACACATGCACCTACATGAAATATGTATTGGTACATGGGTTTCACATACTATAGTAAGTTACAATGTACTATAATATAAGGAAATATAATATGCCCTTGTAGCATCAAACAAAAGAAAAAACCTTCGAACGACCAACTTCCAGTCTCAATAATTTGAATAATTACGCCCGAAATTGCAAGCCTAATGATAAAAGAATATGAAGTGCCTTGATTTGATGAAAGCTTTCAAAGGGCTTTGTCAAAAGAAAAAGAGATACAGGAGCACAAATTAAATTATGAAATTATGGTGGAATTCAGTGAGCGAGAAAGAATGTGTGCTGTCGCATCTTGTTGTGTACTGTCGTGCTCTTCATTCTACAAATAAATACATATCCACATTCTAATAATACCTCCACTTCACATTATAACATGTTATGTATGTAGGTACATACTATAACAACTTTCTGTTCTCTAGTACTGTAGACAGGTACTTTGAGTCTCTTCTAGCATCGGTCTTCGGTTTTCGGTATCCCCGTTCGTTTAGGTTTTGGTTCACAGATAATGACAGTCAGACAATTCAGAATTCACAGAAGCTCACATCACACTCGAATGAATTATGAAGCATTATAAGCACACACTCACGAGTACCACAGTCACATCCACAGAAACTAATCGAGATCGAGTGCGTATGAAACCATCCTGTAGCACTCTTTTACTTCACGATTCACAGGCTTATCCCATCCACATCGGCATCAGCATCAGCATCAGCATCAACGTCATCGTCATCGCCATCATCATCATGATAATCATCATAAACATCTTCATGCGACGAAACGAAGCGAGGACCATGTGAATACGATCATGTTCGATTCGATGCACGATGTATGACGATGACTAGACTCGAGTGTGGACATCAAAGGAAAACCTTCTGCATCCTTTAAACCAAAACCGACCTCCCCCCCCTCACATATATTCACATCGCATCGTGTCTTCGTCTAGAGCACTTGGAACAAGTTCCGTTTCCAGTCTTCGTCTGGTGTTTGTATCGTCATTCCCTTCGTTGTTTCTATTTGTAGGTACTTGTTAATCAGTGTTGATTGAAGTTGTTGATGTGCAATGCGATGCAATGTAGATTGAAGCTACTCCACTTTGCACGAGACGAAGATGATGGTGGCGATGATGATGACGATGATGATGACCATGATGATGATGATGATGAGTTTGCCTTCCTACTTAAAAACAAAGCTTTATGATTATCATGCTTTAACGAACTCAGGTACACAAAGTAAAGAGTAAAGTACCTACATAATTGATAATAATATAAAGGATGTAGAAACTGTACTATTAGTCATCAAAAACCGAACCTAAAAACTCACATTTCGGGAATGTAAGTTGCGACCTGGATTCCTTGTTCTTCAACGTAGAACTTGTGCTTGTATTTCCAATTGCCAGTGTTCCTTGATTGCTTTTAGTTCTTCTACTAAATAACTGAGAGCGACGGTTTGACCTTTTTACTTTTTAGTAGTTGGTTGTTGGTCGCTAAAAGGATTCTTTTGAACAGTGATAATAAAATCTTAATCCGGATCCAGATCCGAATCACGTAATAATGACAACAAACGAAAATTTTGCAGTACCATTATCAATTAGTCGCAGAATTAAATCCGAAACTTAACTTAAAGCTGTTAATTAACTAAAACAACATAATTTGATCAAAAACAAATCACTAGTTTTCACACTTACACCTTTATTTAAATCAGTAATACTAATAACTAATAACTACAAATGTTTTAAAATGTCAGCATTAAGTTTGAACCTTGACATTGATCAGTAGTCGACTTAAGACACATAATTTAGGCTCTCTGTTCATTAATCAAGAAGCTTTGTCGTTGTTCGTAAATAAATATTGAACGTCGTATAACTATCATTACCAATTATTATGTAATTAAATGCGAATTGTAGACTTTTAATGTTCAACCATTTCCACTCGAATGAAAATACGATTGAGAAGCTCTACATTTTGAATTTCTGAGGATTTGCTGAAGCAATAATACATAACTTTGATTTCTACATGTCCACTTATGAGGAAATTCATCATTCATCATTTATGGAGTTGGTTTAGTGTTTAGGTAAATATTTCATAACAACTAATTCAAACTGACTTTCAGACGTAAAACCAATCTAAATATCAGCAAAATGAATCTGATCTTGAATCCAGATAACTGAAGAAATCAATTTATTAATTCTTACTTGTACGTAATATGTATTTCAGCATCAGTAGTCAGTACAAAAATACGCTGTCAGAAATATCGCAATTGAAATGGATCCGAACACTATAATGGTTTCATCAATCGCAGTATTTGGCATTGTCAAGTCAACCCCTTTGTCGAAGTCCCAATAAACCCATGAAACTCGAGATCTCGAAAAAGCTCGAATGAAGTAGCGTCGAAAGGTATAGGCCTTGTATGCCTAGGCTGACGAAGCATGTTTAACACAAATACAGATGTCGTTTTTGTGAAATTTACTCAACAAGAAACAATTATTTTAAAATTTAAACAAAAACAGATGTCATTTTTTTGAAATTTACATAAATAAAGGTGCCGTTTTTTTAAAATTTACAAGAAAATAGGCGCCGTTTTTGAAATTTACACAAAAACAGATGCAGTTTTTTCTAATGATATACAAAAACAGATGCAATTTTTTTGAATTTACACAAAAATAGGCCCCGTTTTTGAAATTTACACAAAAACAGATGGAGTTTTTTGAAATTTACCCAAAAACAGATGCTGTTTTTGAAATTTACACAAAAACAGATGCGGTTTTTTTGAATTTACACAAAAATAGGCCCCGTTTTTGAAATTTACAAAAAAACAGATGGAATTTTTTGAAATTTACCCAAAAACAGATGCCGTTTTTGAAATTTACCCAAAAACAGATGCCGGTTTTGAAATTTAGACAAAAACAGACGCAGTAATTTGAAAATTACGCACAAACAGATGTCGTTTTTAAATTGTACACAAAAATAAATTCAGTTTTGTTTTTTACACTAAATACGATCCAGTGTTTTCAGCAGGCCTACCCGAAAAGAATTGCTGCCGACGCTACTGCTCGAATGCTTCAAAAAACTCAAATATACATACGTAGTCTTTGAAAGGATGTTCAAACAAGAAAACAAAATAAAGTAATGCATGATTCCCCGTTCAATTCCTGCACTCAAGACCTACAGACTAAATATAGTAGACCAAGACGACTTGACGATGACGATCGACGACTTGGACTCGGAAATTCGGATTGTGGAAATTGTGAATTACTTACGCGAGATGAAAGAAATAAACCTCAGCCAAAATCAAAATCAAAGTAAACATTTTTCCCTTTTGTAAATCTATTTACTCAAACGGATTGAGATAAGTGAATTTTCATGTGAAACCCAAACCTGGAGCACAACTCAACTCAAGATCAGCCAACTCAACTCAACTGAAGGAAAGCCAAACCCAACCGAGCTTCAACTTGTTCAGTGTTCAGCATCAACATCTTACGACGACATGACGTAGAAGGAGAAGCCGAAGACGAACAGGAACAAGTCGACAAAGCGAAGACGAGGACGATGGAATCAAATCAAATCAAACCAAATCAAATCAAATTGTGTAAGGATTTCGATTCAACATCCGTCCTGTCTCCAGTCTCCACATATGTACACCTTACCATAGTCTCATAGTGCATATCTAAATCTTCCTTGCCTGATACAGTCACGTACAATCTACAATCATCATATCATGATACAAGTCCAAGTGCAATCTAAACTAAAAGCAAAGTAGATGGAGAAGGAACCGAAGTTGCAGTGTATACATATGTAGCTGTATTATAAGTACCTCCAATAATCGGAACCTTGGCAACGTACATAACGTAATCGTTTCATTTTTCCAGTCCTTCTTATAGTACCTACAGAGCAATCGCGTACCTAGGACTGAATTTTGTGGGGAGATGTGTAATGCTAAACGAATTTTTTCTTGGTAGGGACTTCGTTTTTTAAGTCTAATTTTTTAAGCAATAATTTTTTGAGAAGTCTTTTTCCAATTTACACTTTTTAAAAAGGGCATAATTTTTCCAATTTACATTTTTTGACAAGTGCGTAATTTTTTCAATTAACACTTTTTCGAAGGGCGTAATTTTTTCAATTAACACTTTTTCGAAGGGCGCAATTTTTTAATTAGCACTTTTTCGAAGGGCGCAATTTTTTTAATTTACGCCTTTTGAAAAGGTCTCATTTTTTCAATTAACACTTTTTGAAAGGATGCAATTTTTTCAATTTGCGATTTTTGAAAAGTTCTATTTTTCCCAATTAAAACTTCTGGAACTTCTGGTGTAACTTTCCCTAATTATGACTTTCTGAAAACTTTTTTTTCAAGGAATTGTTTTGAAAAGGTCTAATTCTTCCAATTTTCACTTTGTGATGATGTAAGCGTCTAAATTTTGCAATCAACACTTTGAAGGAGCGTAATTTTTGCAACTTTAAAACGCTTTTTGAAATAGTCTTTTTCCAATTGATACTTTTTAAAAAAGTCTATTTTTTCAATTAACACTTTTTAGAAGGCCTATTTTTTTCAATTAAAACTACATATTTGCAAAAGTTCAATCTTTTCAAAACTCCGGAGGTTGTTCCTGCACCAAAGCACCCAGCCCATGACATGAGCGTCCCCTCAGTACCTACCTATCTCCATTACTCAACGCCAACTTGTTCAACTTTTACATTCAAGTATCTTATCCTCATCGACAATCCATAGCATACAGATATACATAGGATGAAGATGATAGGAGCAAAATAACAAAATAAGTATCCCAGTCACTAGTTAGTGTTGATATTGATATTGATATTGAGGTTGATAGTTGGTTGATTGTGAGTAAGACGATTTGGTTGTTAGTATTTAAGGAGCAGCGAACAAGAAGATATCTAAGGTTATGGTACTTCCTGTTAGTCGTTAGTCCATGACCATTGCCCAGGGTCCTGTTATGCTCTCATACCTACATATCGTCGTTGATGAATGAAAAAGAGCTAAATGCTATGCTTTAACATAGCATTTAGCTCTTTTTCATTCTTCAACGACGATATGCATGCATGCAATTCTACTTCCTATGTATGGGGATCATGGCCTGGTCCAATAGTGCAAGTCAAACTAGGCTGATTCTATTTATTACCTCCAAGTACTCTATTCCTTACTGGGTACATGACCAACCTACGTCTACACACGGGGAAAAACAACAACAAACAAACCATTTTTATCCAGAAGCGCACGCCGGATTTGTTTACGTGTAAACAAATGGGAAAATCTTGATCTCATCCATTGTCAAACTTTAAATAACTGCATCTTCTGTAGCATCAACTTTAAACAAATCGTCTCTTTTTCGTTCAAATTTTAAAAAAACTTGGTCGTTTTCGCGTAAGTTTCAAAAAATGGGTACGTTTCGTTTTTTATCATTCTAAGAAACTTCACCTGTTTTCGTGTGCATTTTAAGAAACTGCGTCTGTTTTTGTCGAAATTTAAAAAAAATGCATACGTTTTTGTGTAAAAAACTGCACCTGTTTTTGTGCACATTTAAAGAAACTACGTCTGTTTTTTGTGAAAATTTAAAAAAAATGCATCCGTTTTTGTGTGAATTAAAAAAAAATGTACCTGTGTTTGTGTACATTTAAAGAAACTGCGTCTGTTTATTGTGAAAAGTTAAAAAAATGCACCTGTTTTTGTTTACATTTAAAGAATCTGTTTTTGGGTAAGTTTCAAAAAACTGCTTCTCTTTCCTGGAAATTTTAAAGAATGCAGTCTATTTTTGAAAATTCTTAGACGTATACCAAGGCATACCTGGCCTACGCCTAGGAATGCTACTGTTTTCATTTACCTTATTAAACGTCATAAATTTCAGCGAGCTTTTCAGCTTGCAGTTCCCCCGAATCGAAATATACACGTTTAGAAAATAAATACATTCATACATGAAGAGCAAAATTAAATATCAGTAGTTAAATCAAAGTGAACACAGTGAAGCTGTTGGTGGTAGGTATATGTAGACTGAAGGTCTTGAAAAGTTACGCGTTCAACGTAAGTGCGTTAGTACTTATAGTAGCACCCAACTAATCTAGAAACAGTTGAAGAAACCACAAGAAGACTGGAGTAAAGTGAGGGCATAACTACCTACCAACTAAACTTGGGCGGAAGGGGACGGAGCGCTAGAGGAAAGGGAAAGCAGATGAAGGTTGTAAACGTTGTGGAAGTGAGTAGGCAGTTTATAAAGAAATGGCAACTTAAGATCTCGACTGGAATAGAAACAACATGATTATCCCGTTTAAGGATCTAAAGATCTAGACCACAGATCTCCCATCACGCATACTATACACAGTTCGATTCAACTTCAACATCGGCAAAAGATCAGCGATCAGCATCAATATCACCATCAGCTTCTTCACGCATTTCAAATTCCAAACCGAACCGAACCAAACCGAACCAAATCAAAAGAAGCCAAAGAACACGAGTCTTTAGTACCTACGGATAGCAAGCACATAATGCTCGAGGCTCGCGTACTTACATATGTACATCGTTGTATATGTATAAAGGAGTAATAACCATCACGGGGGGAGGATTTGATTCGTCCCATCCTTTTACTTATCTTTACATAGTAGAAGTTGCATAATATTAGTATTTCATTTTCCTCAGATAGGAATAATGAACCTTTCAATTTTGTTCGAGTTTAAAAACTCGAACAAAATTGAGAGAAAGAAATTCGAGAAATGTTTAGAATTTATTTGTTCACACGGTTTATCTAAGGAGCTAAATTTTTTAAGTTTGAATTTGAATAGCTTAGTTCGTAAATTATTGCACTTTTTCGGAAGCTGAATTCTTCCAGTAATAAACGTCATTTGAAAAAATCTAACTGTACTTTATACTACTTTTTGAAACAGTGTGATTTTTTTTACATTTTTCAACGTGTAAATCATTTTTCTGCCGTTTTTGAAAAAGAGCTTTTGTTTTTTACCTATTTTGAAAGTGTAAATGTTTTTTACAGTTTCTGAAAAGTGAATTTTTCGTTTTTACATTTTTTGAAAAGTGAATTTTCGTTTTTACATTTTTTGAAAAGAGCGAATTTTTTATTTTTACCTTTTTTGAAAAGTGTTTATTTTTTGTTTTTACCTTTTTTGAAAATGTGTGAATTTTTTATTTTTACCTTTTTTGAAAAGTGTTAATTTTTATTTTTACCTTTTTTGAAAAGTGTGAATTTTTTATTTTTACCTTTTTTGAAAAGTGTTAATTTTTATTTTTACCTTTTTTGAAAAGGTGTGAATTTTTTATTTTTACCTCTTTTGAAAAAGTGCAAATTTTGTGTTTTTACCTTTTTAAAAAAGTGTGAATTTTTTATTTTTACGTTTTTTGAAAAGGTGTAAATCTTTTTATTTTTACATTTTTTGAAAAGGTGTAAATTTTTTTAGTTTTACCTTTTTTGAAAAAGTGTTTATGATTAAATCATTCTTTTACATTCTTTGAAAATTTTCCTGTCGCATCATGGGTAAAATTTGCGAATCAAGCTAGAGTGAATATTCATCATTTTTGCAAGCAATTTTACATATTTTGGTCTGAATTTTTGGAACGAGTTAACCGTTCGACTCCTTTCCTCGTGAGTAATATCGGAAAAACTACACTTCAGAGTAATAAATGCATGGATGTCCATGATATACCAACCATCCCAAAGATTCCTTATAACTCACAGTCCCTAACTCACAATTCACAAAACTCCCATCATCTCACATTAGCCCATATTCCATACGAATACGAGGGTCTATTGTCTATTCTATCTGTTCTTTCACCAGCATCAATCGTTATCATTTACACTGAAAAACCCGAAGCATTCCATTCTAACGCACAATTCCCAACAATACCTTCCAAGTGACGAAGGAATACATGCTTAGGCTTCCTCAAAAATACCGATGCACAATCCGTCCACTAACTAAGTATTAATAAAGATGTGGTTGAGAAGATCTCGTGGGTTACAATGATTTCTTTATCGGAATTTCGAAGGAGCATCTTGTTCGAGTGTACTCGTATAAAATAAAGTACCATCCCGGTCCTTATGGCCATGAATGCGAAGATATGAATATACGTACATAAATGGTTCCACACTTTGAAAACGAGGGGAAAAAGTTGAGTTCAAATCTACAAGCTAACGACAAAGACGTGAGCAGGTTTACACACACGACACTATTCTTCTCCCGTTTCCCATCGCATCGTCATCGCCAGCATTCTCCTTACATCTACACACTTAGAAATTTATTTGTAAGTAACATTAGTAAAGTATTTTTTGAATCCATCTTACTTTTCAAGTTTACAGCGTGATAGCTGAAGTCCAAAAAGGACAAACAAAATTACATATTCAGATAAAATTTAGCAACATTGCACCAATAATTATCTAATCGTAAGCATATGCAATTTTTCAAGCGTAAACAATTTTGTATCAGATTTTTGTTGCAAGATTAAAATTTATTTGGGCAAAATGGTTTCAAAAAAGTGTAAAAGACGAAAAATTTGTTGAAAGCGTGGAGAAAAGAAAAAAAGATATTTTCTAAATCTAAAATGTTAAAAAAGTAGACACTTTCAAAAATGATAAAAAAGAAATTCGACATATTCAAAAGGAGTAAAAAATTAAGTATTCAGAAAATTCATTCCAGAAAAGGTGAAAAAAAATTCTAACATCTACAAAAAAGTTAGAAAGTAAAAAATTGAATGTTTTTAAAAATGTAAAAAGTAGTTATTCATTATTTTCAAACAAGGTAAAAAATTCTACAAGAATTCGACATTTTTAAAACATTAGAAAATCAAAAATCAACATTTTCAAAAACGGCCAAAGAATACAAATTCAAAATTTTCAAAAACGATGAAGATTAAAAATTTAACATTTTTAAAACATTAAAAAAATCAAAAATCAACATCTTCAAATAAGGTCAAAACGTAAAAATTCAACATTTTAAAAAACGATGAAAATTAAAAATTTAACATTTTTAAAACAATAAACAAATCAAAAATCAACATTTTCAAAAATGTTCAAGCAGAACAAATTCAACATTTTCAAAAATGATAAAAAGTAAAAATTTAACTTTTTTAAAACATTAAAAAAATCAAAAATCAACATTTTCAAAACATTAAAAACTCAAAAATCAGCGTTGTCAAAAACATTAAAAAATCAAAAATCAGTATTGTCAAAAAACGGTAAAAAGTAAAAATTCAAGTTTCAAAAAATGAAAAACAGAAAAAAAAATTTTTCAAAAAGCGTAAACTGGAAGAATTATTATTACTATTTCCAAAGGTACATAGCATATGAAGTAAACTTTTTGTTGAAAAAATGCACAATCCAAAAATCATCACTTTCACTATAATTACATAAGTGTACAATTTACGCTCATTTTCCAAGCGTGTACACTCGATAGGATTGGAAGTGGAAGTGGAAGTGGAGTTGGTGCTGGAAGAACCACCACTAATACTAATACTATTACTACTGGTACCTACTCTCCAAGTGGCACTATCTGACTGAGACTAAACCGTTATAAAATAAGGAATAAGGTAAAAAAGATGCAGATTCCGACACCAAACCCGGCAGTTTGGGTCTCCGTGTGGAATTCCAAAGCTTGTCTTATAGCTCCTTATCCTGGAAATATCCATGGAAATACCCGCCAAAGCTTTCACTTCCATCTCAACTGCGACAGCTATGAAGCATTTTGAATATACTAAAGACTCGAGAAAAAGTTTTAAGAGTTTCCACGACTCCTAGTCCTAGTCCTAGTCCAAGTCTAAGTCTAAGTCGTTGTCGTTCGAGATGTCGATGTCGACAGCATCTGCATCTGCATCTTTAACGTGGACGGCGACGTCGTTCCCTCTTCCTCCTCTTCCTCCTCCTCCTCTCTTGTGCCTCTTCTCCAGCACAAGTTCCAGCGTCCCCACATCATTCCAGCATTTAGAATTTACATAGAAACTAAGTGGCTATAAGTAACTATGAAGATGAAGAGTGTGGGTTGGGATTGGCATTGGCATTGCCATCGTCGTTCGTTGGCGTTGGCTTTAGTGTTCGGAGAGATTTGATTCCCATGTCATTCCTCGTTCATTTTCAATGTATGTAAAGTAAACCAAGTCTTCCACTTTCATTCCACTTCCAACCAGAACCAGAACCAGAATCCGAATCCCGAATGAAAGTGAAGTACCTAACCCAAGCCCTAAACCGAGCAGTAAGTGTATTATACATGGATATTCCCTTCCCTTCCCTCTTCGCTTCGCATTCCTCTCCTTCTGGTTCATCATCATTCATTCTTTTCCTCTGCTTTTCTTTCTTTCTTGTAATTCAACTCCCAGGAAAGACGACGCAAGACAAGACAAGACAAGGCAAGAAGTTGACGACGGACCATTTTCTTGATTTATGAACACAAGCTGACTGCTGACGAGTCACTGCCTAATCCTATCCTAGTGCGTAGACGTAGACGCTTACAAATCATGAGCATGACTTGCTACTTAAAAAGTAGATTGCACTTTCAATTTCAATACTTTTCAAGTACTATAATACTTTTTTTTGGCGCCCAGTTTAAATTAAAAAGTTCTTAACCGTTCTTTTATCTGCACTGGGCAATACTATAATAATTATTATCAGCCGTCAACTTAATTATGTTATGTGCTTTACATAAAAACCATAGTTTTTGTATAGCCATGAAAATTTTAAGTATGCATATAATTATACATACTAACGATACGATGACTATTAAAGGTTAAGTAAATGAGTGGATCCTTTTTGGAAACTTTTTCCAAATTGGTAAAGAGCAGGTAAATTGGGAAGTTTTTTGAATTGATTTTGTATTGTATGTTTTCTAAAAAAATGTTCTTTTCTTATCTTCTTTTTTGAAATATGTATGTATCAAGCTCTTAAGAAATGTGTTTTAAATTTTTTTTAGCTTCTTCTTGCTCATTTTCAAAAAATGAACGCAAAGAGATGACCAAAACACACTATGAAATCTGAAAAAGAATTTTAGCCTTTTTGAATACGTTTTTCTTAATTATGAACACTATTTAAAAACCTTTAGTTCTCATTTTTTACACTTTTTGAAGGCGAGACATTTTTATTTTTCAGACTTTTTGAAAACGTTCAATTTTTATTTTTCACACTTTTTAAAAACGTTCAATTTTTATATTTCAGACTTTTTGAAAACGTTCAATTTTTATTTTTCAGACTTTTTAAAAACGTTCAATTTTTATATTTCAGACTTTTTAAAAACGTTCAATTTTTATTTTTCAGACTTTTTAAAAACGTTTACTTCGTATAATTTTACACTTTCTGAAAAATTTCAGTTCTCATTTTTTCATTTTTTAAGAACATTCAATTCTTTTTTCAAACTTTTTGTAAACGTCCACCTCTTAACTTCGCAGGCTTTCTAAAAACGTTTAATTCTTATTTATTCACAATTTTTGAAAACGCTCAATTCGATTTTTTCACACTCTGTGAAAATGTCAAATTCCACTTTTCAACTTTTTACACCTTTTTGAAAAACATTTTTTAAGTATGCCATCAATTCTGCCTGCTTTGCAATTTGCAAAGGTCATAACTCACGCCTATCGAATTCACATACATACCTATGAACCTCAGTGCTTTATTTTTGAGACAAAGTGCAACACCCGCAAACCTCGGAGATTAAAAGGTAACACAAGGTGGGTGTGTAAAGACTAAAGACTTTTAGAGTGTACACTCTAAAAACTGCTCATCTTATTCTAATTATTTATATATCCTTAACTCATCTCTCACTTATTCCTACTAGTACACTCTTTTAACTGACGATGAGTAAAATGCATATTATGCACAAAGACACACAAGACACCAACGAACAATTAAAAAGTAAGATGAGATTTTCGAGAGTGTGTCTATATGTACCTACTAATGCTACGCTCTAACGATAAGTATGTATCCTCAAATATGTAAGTACATAATAGAATCACCACAGCCTTCGCTACCCATCGTAGTTAGTAGTTTGAAGAAGGCACATAAGGATTCGCTCTAAAAGGAAAAAGGAAAAAGTATGAAGATGCATAAAAAAAAGGCGAGGACAAGGACAGGGAAAGGGAAAGGGACAAAGACAAAGACAAAGACAGAGACAACTTGGAGCATTTTGGAAACTTACGGAAATAAATGTTCAGGTAACCCCACCAATCCCAGCAGGCGTTCGGGTTCACCGGAGTTGCGATCGTCTGTGGAAATAGCACGATGATATTATTCAGCTCGGCTGCTTCCAAATAGCCCGTTTTCCTCGCAAATACGTCTCCGATACTCGCCCTGCAACGAACAAAACACACTTACAAATACATTCTACTTTTATATCCCTTTATACTCTTATACTCGCATACGTATGTGTATATAACATCCTCCCTACTCTTTCATAATATACTCTCCACCAATGACTACGATCACGATCCAGTGGGGAAAATACCCAGAAAATGTACTCGCTTGGCATGGCTTGGCATGGCTTGGCTTTGACTTTAGCTTTGGCTTTGGCTTTGGCTTTGCATTGAATGGATGGAAACCGTAACCGTAAACTGTCAACTTAAACCAAACGAAACCGAACCGAGGGAAAGACATACACAAAGTTTCCCCTATGAAGACGACTACGATGACGATGACGATGACGATGACGATGGTGATGACGATGACGATGGTGATGGTGATGGTGATGACGACTATATCATGGGAATCCGTATCCGAATCCGAATCCGTATCCACATCATCACAACTTCACCACTCACCACGTCCGCATCGTTAAACGCCTACGATGCGATGCGATGCGATGCAATGTTGAAAAGCATATCTCTCGAGAAGCACTCTCTGCCTTCCTTTGCCATTAGGAAAATGCAAAATGTCCCATTTCCACCAGTTGTGAGTTCTCGTTATTAAATGAGTCTCTGGAATCGAGTCTTGAGATTAAAACTTTTCTCCAACTTTTTCCGCCTTTTACTTACGATTAGGGATGAAGGCGCTTTCTGAGAAGGAGCATTTATTACCCCCTAACTTACTGTTTTTACACACTTGCCAATTCAATGAAATTCATGCGTCGCTGACTTTCTTTGTCATGCTATGGTCATGCACTGGATGATGGACTGGACTCATGAAGATCGTCACCTGGCCTGACGGTGACGTCTTTTCAAAAAAGTAGGCATTCCCATTCACTGTCCATTCTTTATGCAGCACTTTGTACTGTGTTCACATTTGCAATTACAAATGTGAATGTCAAACAATCTCATCACATATTGTAAGTATTCGATTAGAGAGATTATTAGATTTGGCGTTCTGGATTTTTTAAAAGTGAGAATAATTACAACTTTTGCGCGGTTTTAAAAGGGCAAAGTCTGACGTTCTGCAACTTTTGAAATGCCTATATTAGTATAAATAATGTCGTTTTGGACTTTTTAAAAACATTCCATTATGACGTTTTGCAACTTTTAAAAACATTCAATTATGACGTTTTGCACTTTTTAAAAACATTCAATTATGAAGTTTTCACTTTTTAAAAACATTCAATTATAACGTTTTGCAATTTTAAGAAATATTAATTTATAATGTTTTGCACTTTTAAAAACATACAATTATGACGTTTTGCACTTTTAAAAAGCATACAATTACGACGTTTTGCAATTTTTAAAAACACTCAATTATGACGTGTTTGCACATTTAAAAAACATTTAATTATAACGTTTTGCACTTTTTAAAAACATGTAACTATGACGTTTTGCAATTTTAAAAAGGATTCAATTACGACGTTGTGCACTTTTAAAAAACATCCAATTATGACGTTTTGAACTTTTTAAAAACATTTAACTATGACGTTTTGCACCTTTTAAAAACATGCAATGATGATGTTTTGCACCTTCTCAAAACACGCAACTAAGACGTTTTGCACTTTTCAACTTAACCTGTTGAAAAAAACGCAAACTTAAAACTGTTTCTTAATTGTACAGCTATTGAGATTCACGCTATTTGAAAGTGACATGCGATTTAAATATTTTGAACCTTGTAGCAAAATCTTTTTTCAAACGTTTCAAAATAATTCGACACAAATAATTTCTTTCTCCTACATGTAATTAATTACATACAAGTGCGTTCTTGCATCCAACTCCTTTCACATGCCTGCAAAATAATAACTACTTGTTTCTCTTTACCTGAGGACAAAGTTCTTTTTCTTCTCAGGTCTGTTTTTTAACTTCACACCGCACCGTCTCATCATCAGCAAAAATTAAATTACAAATACAAATAGATAAAATAAAGAACTGAATGCAATGCGAGTGTCGCTCAGTATAAAGGTAATAATAAGTAATTGCATAGTAAAAGACAAGACAAGATATGACATCCAACAACTAGTACCTTTACCCATAAAATAAAATAAACAGCAAGAACACAGAGACTGGTAATGGTACTGGTACATGGTGTGTAACAGTTGTTCGGTGACTAAAAGGAGGACTCTATTAAAATCAAATCAGAGGACGACGACATTAAATAGTAGCATCGAAAGTCTCCATGAAGAGGATTCCCACGCGAAGCAATCTCTTCTACATCTTTACTCTTTCTCTACAAATTCCTCGCCATTCTTCCTTGTTCTTGTTCCTTCTTCCTAATGCCATTTACTCACCCCAGCCTCAGTCTCAGACTTTCTGGACTCAAAAGCAAAAGCAAAGGCGAGGAGAAACAAGACAAAAAGGAAACTCAAAGCAAAGGGATAATGCCTGGCAATCTTGTTACACTATTTCCCCCGCATCCTTTACGTTTCCTCGTTGTCGTTGTCGTTGTCGCTGTCGCTGTCGTTGTCGTTGTGGTTGTGGTGCAAGCAAAGCTGTTGGGTCTCCTTACTACAGATAGTATTCGTGATTGGGTATCTACACTAACTATAAGATTAAAGATACACGTATATATCTGTACTCGCAGTCTATGTACAAAGTCTCGTTGCTTCGAGGTAATCTTACACCACATCACATCACCATCACCACTCCTCGCCACGCTTCATAAGCTTCGTCTTTCTCCCCACTTCCAACTTCAACCACAACCACAGCAAGCTCCAAACCAAACCAAAGACAAAGGCAAAGGCAACCGTCTAACGAAACGATAAACTGTGCAGGGATGCCGATGGGAGCATTAAGACCTTTTCCCAGTGTCCCAGTAGTATATTTCATAACCATATTTTTTTCTGTGTGGAGTAGACATAGTATATCGTGCATCTATTTATGTCATTATATTTGAAACTTTTTTCAAACAACTTGTTCTAATTTTTTCAATGTTTGCGAAAAGGTACATGATATGCTTCTAATAATATGCACATAAAAACTGAACGGATGAGGATTTTTTAAATTGACAAAAAGCCGATGAATTTTTTTAAATTACACAAAAACGATTGCAATGTTTTGAAATTTATACAAAAAAGGAGGTGCAGGTATTTGAAATTTATACAAAAATAGGTGCAGGTTTTTTAAATTTATACAAAAACAGGTGCAGGTTTTTTAAATTTATACAAAAACAGGTGCAGGTTTTTTTAAATTTGCACAAAAATAGGCGCAAGTTTTTGAAATTTATACAAAAACTGGTGCAATTTTTTTCAATCTATACAAAAACCGGGACAATTTTTTTAAATTTATACAAAAACAGGTGCAGGTTTTTTAAATTTGCACAAAAATAGGTGCTATTTTTTGAAATTGATACAAAAACAGGTGCAATTTTTTGAAATTTATACAAAAACTGGTGCAAGTTGTTTAAATGTGCACAAAAACTGGTGCTATTTTTTGAAATACACAAAAGCGTGCAGTTTTAAAAAAAATACAGTTAATAGAATAAGTTTTTTTTATCAGCCCCCTCCAAGAGCTTTTTCTAGATCCGCCCCTGATCGAAGTTAAAACGGGACTAGAAAACTAAACATTTCTATTTTTTGGACAAACAGAAGGTACTGTTAAAATTAATCTTGATTAGAACTGTAATTTCAAAAATTGTAGAAATATCTCGATGACATTTATTGCATCGCATGGATAACAGGTCATCGTTGCAAATTGCAATATTTACGGATCGTCTGCCATTTCGTTGGTCCTTCAAAGGGAAAATAAGGGAGCGTGGGAGTTTAAAGGGAAGAAGTGAAGCAAGTTAATGTGGTTAATAGAGAAGAGCTTTGTTTATTTGTTTAGGTGGACTCGGAGTAAAAAGAGAGACTGGGACTCACTTGTTTTGATGGCATCCGTGGAAAGCGATGTGGAAGCGACATTGCTTGGAACGATCGCGACAACCGGAGGGAATATAAATGTAGCCTATGGTGCCCATACTCGACACGCTGGGCGGTGAGATGTAGAAGAATTCGGACTGATCAAATTCCACCAAGTCTCCGGAAGCCACGGTGGACGGATTGGGACGGGTAAGTGAGCCCCCGTATAAATGATTCAACATCTCAAATGCTCCCTTGTAATTACAGTTGTTAATGTACTCAAACTTCCCCGACTTGGAACCACACGCTGCGCCGTAGTCATCTGTGGGCTGAAAGTGCAACCAACCGTAAGGAAACAACGCAACTCAACCACAACAACATTTCATTCAAACTGAGAAGCATAACTAAATATATCGTAGGTGAAGCGTCAAAATGAGCTAAATCCAAACGGCTCTAAAAACAAAATGACCTAAATCAAAAACGCCTTCAAAGCAAAATGACCTAAATCCATTCGAATAAATTTGAAACCGTTGCAGAATTTCATATTTTAATAATTTTTTGAACGTTTCGGAATTTCGTATTTTTGCAATTTTTTGAGCGTTTCAAAATTTCGTGTTTTAGCAATTTTTGAACGCTCCAAAATTTTCTATTTTAGCAATTTTTGAACACTTCCGCTTTTTGTATTTTAACAATTTTTAAGCGACTCAAAAATTCGTGTTTTAGCAACTTTTGAACGCTTCAGAATTTCCTTTTTTGCAATGTTTGAACCGTTCAAAATATTTTATTTAGACAATTTTTGAACCGCTCAAAATTTTCTATTTTAGCAATTTTTGAATGCTTCCGATTTTCGTATTTTAACAATTTTTAAGCGACTCAAAAATTCGTGTTTTAGCAATTTTTGAACGCTTCAGAATTGCCTTTTTTTGCAATTTTTGAACCGTTCAAAATTTCTTATTTACACAATTTTCGAACCTTTCAAACTTTATTCTAATGAATTTAGGTCATGTTGTTTTTGGAGCCATTTGGATTTAGTTCATTTTGACTTTTCATCCACGATATGTAATTATTCCTTTGGCTCTGGTTTTTAACTACCCTACAAGGAAATATAACAAAATACCTTATATAAGATTTCAAAATTGTTGCTGTAGATTTAGAATTGAAATAAAAGTGGATGCTTTTTAAAGAAAAAATCGGTTAAAAAAATTGCCAAAATGGATTAAAAAGCTTGTGGCTTGGAGCTTGTTCAATATTTTATTTTGCTGATCATTGAAGACTTGTTTTTGAAAAATTACATATTTAAATTTTTGAGAACGGGAACTACTTTTACTGTTATTAATTATTGCAATTTGCAATAATTCCTTTGATCAAATTCAATTAAAGTGCAATTATTTAAACAATTAATATTAGCACCCAAAGCTCACCTGTCCATGCTCGGCTTCATACGTGAATTCAGTCTTGATATTGGCCTCGTAATGAGTGTACATCTCCACGATCGAGTCTCCCGATGCTATGAGAAACAATCGCAAACATTTTTAGATGCAAAGACACAATATTAACATCAAAAAGGACACAAAATAATACATTTTTAAGTTGTGCATTTTCCAATTGCGTTTTTGGCTCTAAGCTGTTTTTCAAAAATTAGAAAAAATTAGACGTAAACCAAAAACAAACTACCTATGCACGGTTTTATTAAAAAAAACGGTGTAAAAATTAATTTCTATAAAAGTATTAAAGAAAAGACCAGCATTGGTTTTTAAAAGGTAATTGCTTCACTTTAAACCTGAATTTTGGCAAAAATTATGAAACTTTTTAACAACCTTTTGTCAAAAACACTAACAATTTTTGAACACCATTTTTGAAAACTACGAACCGGTTTTGAATATCAAGCGAGAAAAAATCATGTTTAAAAGATGTTTTTCAAAAACGTGGGCCCGCATGCACAATTATTTTTTCGATAATTATGACACTTTTCCAAGCAGTTTTTCATAAAAATAAAAAAAATCTTTTTGCAGCCTTTTTATTTTTCGTAAAAATTTAACACGTTTTAAAACGCCTCATTTTTTGAAAATGTTATTTTTTCCAATTGACGTCTATGAAAAGGGCGTAATTTCCCCCAATTTTAGCATTTTTTGAAAAAACTCAATTTATCCAAATAATGTTTTTTGAAACGGCGTAGTTTTTCCAGTTAAAAAATTTTTTCAAAGGTTCAATTTTTCCAATTCCAACAGCATTTTTTGAACAAGAGTAATTTTTCCCTTAATTTTTTTTACACTAACAAATTTTACGAAAATTCGGGGAGTGCTTCAGTACTCTGGCACCCACCTCAGGTAGGTACTCCCCTAAAAATGAACACTTTTCAAAACCTCTTGTAATTTTTATCTGGAGTAAGTGCCTACAAAATATGAATTTGAATTAATTCTACCTGAAATTCGACCCACATTAATTAATTATTTCACCTGGATAAACTGTGGAGTCCTTCCTCCCGTGAAAAATGAAGACGCGATCATCCTTGAGATTCGAAGTGGAATCAATTAATCCCAAATTGTCTCTGTTAGTAGCTTCCAGGATCAAGACATTAACGTTAACCATGGACGGAAAGGTCATGCAACTGGTGGCCATTCCAACCCCACCATATCCGCACATATAAGGAACTGTATTTAAAAATACTCCATTATTTTGGGGGATTTTGGAAAGATTAAAAAAAACATTAAATTAAAAGTAATAATTAATAAATGAAAATCTTGTGGCTGTTCTTTTACTGTTCAATCACCTCCAGCAAAAAGTCCGCAACCGTGAATTTGGCTGGAATGAGCAAAGTGAAATTGAGTGGCCATTGCTGCTCCAGAGGAAATTCCCGACACAGTCATTGTCAGAGCGTCGACATTATACTGCCCTACAAACAAAGTCACAAATGCAATACAAAAGATGAGATTCCTCTCACAGCATTGCTTCCATTATTCTCAGACCCTGATCCACATTCACTCCCGGCTCCACTCCTAAATCCAATATTTCCACAATCTTTTCAACAATTCAGTCCTCAGTCCCAGTGTATGTATGTATTTCCCAAATCCCAAATATCCTCGAGCGACTATGTACAAGTACTTGCATTTTTTCCACTATTTTGCAAACCTCAAGTTTTCAAGTACTTTCATCGCATCGTATCGCATCACATCACATCACATCATCACATCGGATCACAACATACTTTCGTACTTTCCTTTACAAAAACTTTAACTCTCAAAAACTTCCACTTTTCAACCATTCAAACTTTTAACTTTTTGGCTTTTCCCTATAGCTCTGTTTATACAGCTGTATAAACATTGTACCTTCATCTCTGTGCACTGGAACTCTACGAGGGAAGGGCCCAGTTCCTTTATTTTCAGCTCACTCAAAGCATATGTTACATTGAAAATCTGGACATTTTAAAAAATATGTATTAAAAAGTGGAATAAACTTTTTAATTATAAAATTACATTTTCCAAAAATGAGTGAATTATAAAATCACACTTTCCAAAAAAAGTAAATTATAAAAATGCGCTTTCCAAAAATGATCAAATTATAAAATCACACTGTCCAAAAATTAGTAAATTATAAAATCATACTTTCTAAAAAAATCTAAAATGAACAAATTATAAAATTTTCTTTTCCAATAATCATTAAATTGTAAAATTACACTATATTAAAAATCATTAAAAATAAAAAAAATCCATAAATTAACTGAACCGTGACGCTCCATGAAAAATGGTTTCAAAAAAGAATTCTAAAAAACTCAAAGTGAATGTTTCAGAATGGTGTAACTTGTAATTCCGTAAGTCGTGAACTGAATTGTCGGGAAACTTTCAGTTGCGTTCTAACTGACTGGAAATTTCCCTCGTCAGCCAATTCCGTATACCATATTAGGATATTGGTTGTTCGTATTACCGTACCTTTAACTGTTACTCTTTTGCTCTTGCTTTTGCTCCCACCCTCCCCTTTATATCAACTTTCACTTTGACTTCTCTCTCCCTCTCTCCCTCTCTTCCTGCATTTCGCAGTCCTCCTTCCTCTCCTCTCAACCAAATAAAATAAGCAAAACTTTTCCAATTTTATCTAACGAATTTTGCCCACTTTCAACTTTCCCCACAAAATCCAAATTCCGATCCGATCCAAATCCAAATGGTACATGGAAATGCCAACCTCAAAATCAAAGCTAACAATAAGCCAAATCCCCAAATACCATACTGTGTATAAAACTAATTTCTGTATCAACATCAGCGTCACTGGATTTTATCCGCAACATTTTCAACAAATTAATTTTTAATTTCATAAATAGTTTAGTCAAGATCTTCAAACTTGGCATGCCTGCGGGAAAATCCAGTAGCGTCGGCAGGGGTAGGTCTGCAAAGGATTTTTGAAATTTACACGAAAACAGATGCAGTTTTTTTTAAATTTGCCTAAAAACATAAGTAGTTTTTTAAAAATTACAAAAAAACATTAGCAGTTTTTTAAAATTTGCACGAAACGATGCCATTTTTTGTAAAAAAAATTTACAATAGAAAAGATGTAATTTTTTCTAGGCCTACACGAAATAAATTCCTGCCGATGCTACTGAAAAAATCCAAATTTTTCCTTTGTCGTATTGTACCTAATTGTTCTGCAGCATTAGTCTCGTCCAAGTTGCAAGCGAGGATCCAGACCAAGAGGCAGGAGGTCCAATTTAATTTGATTAACATCTTCAATGTATCTCAATTATTGTGCTTACTAATTGTTATCTTGACTAATTTGATTTTGACTTTAAGTTTAAAACTTGCACGATTTTAATTAACGCTTGAAGTCTTCTTAGAAGTGAGTCGTTCTTCGTTTGTGTTTATTGAATATTAACTTCACTTTGGATCGTTGGTTTTTAATTAGAATTTGTTCTCATGTAGTACCAATAATTACTAATAGCAATAGCAATTGAAACTTTGAATTTGTTCAATGAGGGATACTGATAATAGAAGTTGGTTTTATTGCTGCCTATACGTTAATTATATGTACTTGACTTGGAAAGTTTCAAGTTCTGATTCCTGAACGTTGATTAATTCATAGCATCCTTTACACTACAATCGTAATTTTGCTTATCGAGAGATTACAAATAATGATTGCTATTAATGTTTATTGTCAATTGATTTAGGCTACCATCGTGTAAATCAGGATCAGACGTAGTGCCGTAGCCAGGAATTTTTTAGGCGTACGCAAAATTGCTCAAGTCTGTTATATCTAGTGTAATTTTTTGCAAAAAGCAATTAAGCTTTTTTTCTCTTGTATGCTTTGATAAAACTTGATCTCATGTCATCAAGTGTAAAATGTCAAAAATTGCATCTTAGTTATAGTGTCAACTATTCAAAAAATTGCACCTTTTCCGTATAAATTAAGAAAAGCTGCGTCGTTTTTGTGTAAATTTAAAAAAACTGCGTCATTTTTGTATAAATTAAAAAAAGCCGCGTCGTGTTTGTATAAATTAAAAAAAAGCTGCGTCTTTTTCGTGTTTTAAAAAAAAACTGCGTCATTTTTGTGTAAATTAAAAAACTGCGTCATTTTTGTATAAATTAAAAAAAGCCGCGTCGTGTTTGTATAAATTAAAAAAAAGCTGCGTCTTTTTCGTGTTTTAAAAAAAAGCTACGTCATTTTTGTATAAATTCAAGAAAAAACTGCATCTTTTTGTTACAAATGTGAAAGAAGGTTGTGTATTTTAAACAAATCCTGCGTAGACCTAGGCCAACATGGCCTACGCCTAGTTACGCTACTGATCAGACGAATGAATGCTTAGTCTGAAAAGGATGTCGATAATTTGTGATGAAAGTGCTTGCCACAGTTGACCACTAGATTTGACAATAACGCTCTTTACTGATATCTATACATTCCATTAACCTTTTAAGGACGACGGGGACAAATTTGTCCCTATGTCATTTCCATAAGGCACCATGTTATTTTTTCTTATATAAGCCGTCCTTAAAAGGTTAAAAAACTAAAACATTCATTATTTTATTTTTTCACTGATACTTTATATTTACAAGTAGGTACATACTTGAGAGTTTTGATTTGGAAAGAGAAACATGCTTCAAAAATTAAATGATTAAATGACTGGGTAATCGATGAGCATTAGCAAAAGCCTGCGGTTGTTGTTTTTGTTGTTGATTTGCCCAATCAATCACTTCTATCATGGCATGCCCATCGGAAACGTCATCGTCTGTGTTAGTAGTCACTCCATATGATTCCTGTTTCTGTTTCAAGTTCACGAAGTCAAGACGTAACGCACTTTTTATGCCTTTTTGGAGCCTCATTATGCTTTTTATGCTTTTGGTTTTTGGTTGCCTTAGCTATCGCAAATAGTTTCATGTTTTCAGAAGAGGCTACTTTTCCATTGTCTATTTCGCACATCTTTAACACCGTCTACACAGTAATGCAAAAGTACAGAACACAATACAGAAAACATTTCAATGTTCCATGGTTTTTGGTAAACTATTTATTCCAAGAAAGTAATAATTGTAATTACATACAGTAGGGCAAAGGTTAACAGCACAAGACTGGGGAAAACCAATGCCAAATGCCAATGCCAATGCCAAAGCCAATGTCAATCCAATGCATTATTTGGTAGGTACACATTTTCCTCTCATAAATATAACAGGGTTGAGCACGATTATTACAATCGTCACCGTACATAGGTAAATACAATACTATAATAATTAAGCTCTATCAAATATAAATACATACGAAAATAAATACGCAAACAGATAATCACTTACCATTCACATTACACAGTAAAAGGCGCAACAAATAATTGTTCCTCATTAACTTTCATTTATTCAAGAAACTATAATTACCTACGTGTATCAGTACTTCCAAATCTAAACTTAAAAAAATTAAAGATAACTTTCATAAAGCACTTTTTTAGGCTACCTTTCGCTTCAAAATGTGATTTGATTTATTAAAATTAATTTCCAATCATCGCACCACGTTTTTACTATACACAACTGTGACATGGACTTATCAGCATTAACAATAATGAACTGAATAAAGAAATTAAACTAACTACTTTCTAACTAACTACATAACTAAAACAGAGCCACTGAATTCTTTAACTATGTAATAAACGCTACCCCCAAAAGAAGAAAATTACAGGAACATAACTCACCCAAACCTTTTAACTATTCTGACATTAATAATTACTAATTAATCAAAAGAATAAGTAGTATTCCAAATTAATTCGATCCCTACGAAATCGAATTCGACCAAAAGTAAAAGCTTAAAGAATAACAGAACTAACGTAAAAAAAATAATTTAAAAACTACAAAAATACACGGATCAAAAATCAGAAGTAATCGAACCAGAATGGCACCAGAATGACATCAAATCAAATCCAATCATCATTTCAAACTACAGTTACAATTACAATACTAAAATTTATTCAAAACAACTAAAATTCCTCCAACTCAACAACTAGGACCACTATTTAACAAGAGCAACTGTTGCTGCTTACAGAATTATACAGAAAAAAATCCAAATTAAATTAATTCAATTTGTTCTCTTCCACATCAACATCAACATCAACATCAACGGTGGTTTGGTTTTTGTTTTGGTACACGTTCAAGGTCATCTTCTTTACTGCGGTGCGGTATGTATTTGATTAATTAGCAAATTATTGTTTATCTTCATTCTTTTCCGTTTCCACAATTAGAACAGTCCTAGAAAGTACTTCCTATCCTACACCAATAATTTAATCAGTATTCAACAAGCAATTAAATATTCAACTTCTCTAAAGCTAGAGTAGCAATTATGTAATTCTAATTATTATCCTCCTTACAATCAGTAAAAATTCATGACATAGCGAAAGAAATTCACTAACAGCCTCAATCAATATACCTATGTATAGTATCGAATATCTAGAGTCAAAAGTCAGTCCGAAAATCAATTTATTTCTCCAATCTTACAATTACCAATGAGCAATCATTTTAAGCAACCGATTTGGATTAACCTCTAGGGGATTTCTTGGAAAGCGAAGTATTGGAATTCATTTCCCTTCAGAATGTAATTACAGATAACCTTACGCATTATTAACAGCTTACAACAATATCTACACTAGCAGTTGCAGACTTCTGAATAAATACGCACTTATCGTTCATCGAAACTAGACTAATTACTGATAGCGAAATTTCTCTAGCTCTTCTAGCTGTAAACTTTAACGCTCAATGAGGAAATACTTTCTCGTTTATTATCGTTATTTGATTCAAAAACTTTTAAATGTAATTAATTGTAATTAAATAGAACTAGAACTAGAAATGGAAGAGATTAAATTTGTGGATCGGACCTGAGATGACGATGATGGCAGAGAATAATATTAGATTAGAACTACATTCAAACCACATTTTATGACATGACATGACAATATATGTATAAACGATTGCGCGTAAGAAATCGCAAGGGAACCCGAGTCAAAATTCCAGGCAGAATAAGAATCCAGGTTTCTTGATTCAATCTGAAATTAGACTGCTTCCGTGGTACTCCCTGTTCTGCGGCGGGATTGCTGCAATCATAAATCAAAATGCAAAACATAAATTAAGCAGTTATTTGTGATAGGAAATTTTGACAAAAGGTTCCTTGGTTGTGATTTAGAAATGAGATTCTAATGGGGCGAATTCAAATCAAAACATGCTAATAATTATTATGATCAGTGACGCACCTGGGGTGGGTGCTTGGGTGCTGAAGCACCCACCGAAATTTTGAAAAAATTAAACTTTTTCAAAAAGTGTGTAGTCGGAAAAATTACGCCCTTTCAAAAAATGTTAAACAGAAAAATAACGACTTTTCTATGAGCGTTAAATGAAAAAATTACGCCTCATTAAAAAAATGTTTAATGGAAAAATTACGCTCCTTCAAAAAGTGTTAAATGGAAAAATGGCACCTCTTTAAAAAAGTGTTAATTAGAAAAATCTACACCCTTTCAACGAATGTTAAATGGAAAAATTACGCCCTTTTAAAAAGTGTTAAACAGAAAAATGGGATCTCTTTAAAAAAGTGTTAATTACAAAAATCTACACCCTTTCAAAAAATGTTGAATGGAAAAATTACGCCCTGTCAAAAAATGTTCACTGGAAAAATTACATCCTTGCAAAATACGTTTACTTTAAAAATGAGAGTTGAAACAGCATTAATATGAAAAACTCCCGTTGTAAAATTATACAGCAACCCCCAAATTCAGTCCCAGGTACACCCCAGATTATGATTATCATAAACCAGATTTTCCAAACGCATGGGCTAGAATTTCGGAAACCAGTGGAATAAAAGAGTCATATGAATGCAAATGAAGTGAATTATGAAGCGCACCTCCAATTTGCGACACTCGAGTATAGCCGCATGGGATTTTGATCTCTCCTGTTCTAGTTGGGAATGCAGGGTACTCATCTCATCAGTCAAGTGTTGGTTGAGCTGAGTTAACTTCTCAACCTCGGCCGAGAGGAACACCGTGTCTTTCACTGGAACCAACCCAAAAAATATATCCGATCAAAATTCTTCCCACCATTAGACAAAAATCAAAAAACCGTTTCAGTATTAAAACGCTATGAATGAGCAATCGAATTGGACTCATTTCAAAGCCAATGCCAAGGAGATGGAGAGAACAGAGAACGAATGCCAACCCGCCATAAAATATCTACCACCGCACTAATAATACACATGGAATCTACCGTAAAGCTTTTATACAAAGACCCACCATCGTTTCTGCAAATCTAGTACTAATACCTACGAAAAGTCAACAGTTAAAATTAAAAAATTAAAAATATGCTTCCGAATCATTATTTTTCCTACTTGAATTTTGGAACGTCTAATTAATTTAGAACCCATTAGTAATTAAGAAGTTAGGCCGTTGAATTTACATACATACACTGAATACGTATATTACAGCAATTTTGCTTTCCAGAAAAAAATATTTTTGTAAAATGATTGCTTTCATCATTTCCATTTTTAAATTGATGCGTAAATTTACAAATAAACTTTGTAATAATTAACCGAATTTCACGGTAGGTAATTTCAGTAACGTAACTAGGAGTAGGCCACGAAGGACTACGCCTAAAATCGATTTTAAAAAATGCACTGCCTTCTTTAAGATTTCCACGAAAAAAACACATTTAAAAAAGTCGTTTTTTTAAAAAAAAACTGACATGAAAACGACGCCGTTTTTTAAAAAATTACACCACAACGGCACGATTTTTTTAAAGTTACGCGGAAAATAAGGCACATTTTTTATAACTGACACTAAATAAGATGCACTTTTTATTACATTTTGCACTGAATGAGATAAAATTTTCATTCGTGTCTACCAAACACGAAAAAAATCCTGCGGGTGCTACTGAATAGTTCTACATATTTATGAATTTTAAACCTCGTTCCATTGTATACACTTTATCAGCCCGTAAGCCCATGAAACCTCTTACGATTAGAGTAAACCGATTTTGTGGTAGTAGTTATTTCTAGGCGTATAACTTCTCTCCACATATGTACCTAAACTCATACCTCTCAATACCCAATGCACCTAAGTATATACAGTCACAAACTTAACTATACTCCCAATCGGCTTACATCCATTTTCGCTATTCATAATCCTTGGCAAAAATAATTTAAAGAAACAACACAACAGCTGCATCAAAAAAAACACTGGCCGTCTCGTCACACCAATACGAACGCATTCGTTTCTTGGAATGTTGGAATCCAGAATCAATGTTAAAGTTTCACTGAAACTGAATCCACAACTTCTCTACAAACAGAAGATGACGACTCCATTTTTCATCCTTGATTCTTTAAAGGAAAGTCAAAGCGAAAAGGAATGCAAAGCCAGATCCATGCCAGCCATGCCATGCCAAGCCAGTGCCAAAAGAAATGCAGGTCTGCCACCAGTCATCATTATCTACAGGCATTAGCATGCTCACGGTTACGGTACTTGGTACTTGAAACACTGCCACGGAAAGCCATTTCCCCTCCCATTACCACAGAAACACACACTTTACTCGTAAATACAGGCTTTTAAAAAGCACTTTTCAAACTGGAACTGTTATTACAGCAGGGGAAAAAAACATTTAAGCCAATTTAGACGAGACGACAGCTACACACAAGTGACATATGAAACATTATAAATTATCATAATGGGTGACGGTCGTGGTTGCTCTCTCTCTCTCCCTCATATTCCTTTCCCTCCTTCTCTTTCTCCTTCATCGTTTCTCGCTTGGGTAATAATACAAAAGAAGATGAAAAAGACAATCAAGTATCAAGATAAAAAAAATTGTAAAATTGTCTGAAAAAGAGGGTCCTTACTATTCGCTTCGCCAACCATCGACCAAAGTTTCTTGAAGCGAGCTTTACTCAGTTCCAACTGATTCTCCAGCTCCATTTTCTCCTCCGTAAGCTTAGTGATAATGGCATCTTTCTCCTGCAGAATGTGGCGAACTTCCAAATTGTCCATGGCCGTTGTCATCGTCGTCGTCGTCTCCGGGCCCATCGTCATCGTCATCACCGGAGCTACAGGCACTTGCTGAAGAAAAAAAAATCACGTTTTACTTTTTATACTATTTTACACAATCAAGTTACCTTCCAAGGCTATATAATTATGTTCCATAACACACTCTCACTTTCTTTTGCTCCTTCATCCTTTTTCATTTTTATTTTAAATTTAAGTAGTGAAATTAGAAATATAATGAAGCCCAAATATTCAAATGGGAAGGATGGGAAAGCGGGAGGAAACGGGAAGGAGGAATACATGCAAGGTCGATGGAGGCAAGAAGTAACATTAGTACAGCAAGTATTAGCTGGAAAGCAAAAGTGTAATATGTAATACGAACAGTATTAAGTACATAATATCTCTTCCAGTCTGTACACGGGCTTTCCCGCAATTTGCATTGCATTTAAAACCATTTCCAAAACCCATTTTGTAGGTAAGACGTAAAATACTAATCGTTAGAAATATGTAGTTCAGGTAGCTTTATTTTTAGCCTATCTTACATAAAGTGAGATCCAATGGAAAGTTATATTGAAAAATGCAGTAGAAAATCACAGAATATCAAAATAGTTCTTTGCCAGCTGCCTCTATCATGAGGCAAACTTTAATGAAATTCAGTAGCGTAACTAGACGTAGGTCACGTAGGCCTAGGCCTACAAGCATTTTTAAAAATACACTGCCTTCTTTGCACGGAAAAGATGACTAGACGCAGTTTTTTTTTTAAAATATACGAAAAAACGGTGCAGATTTTTTAAATTTACGAGAAAACGAAGCAGTTTTTTTAAAATAACGAGAAAACGACGCAGATTTTTAAAATTTACGAGAAAACGATGCCGTTTTTTTTAAATTTACGAGAAAATGACCCAGTTTTTTTTTAAATTTATAAACGAGCCCACATAGAATAGTTCGAATATTTTCAAAAGCATAAGCATAGAAAGTTGGAAGTATTAAAAAAGCGCAAAAGCGTAGAAAATAATTGGAATATATCACGAATAAAAATAATTTTTATAAATAAAGGTTTATAAAAAGTTTTGAGCATTCCCAAAAATGTTAAATACAATTATTGGTACACTTTGGATTTTTTACAATGCTAAAACGGAACTAATTCCACGTCATAAAAACATAGCAGTAATGCATAAAAAGCAATCAGAGTAGCTGTAGTCTATACGTACAAGTAAACCAAGATCTTTTCAAAACACTGGATAAAATACACAACAAAACTAATGGCCAATATACATACCTACTCCATTCCTATTGTCTCACCCAACAGAAAAAAAAATTAAATCCCTACAAAGTCCCTACAGTTTCAACCATGTACATTTTATCTTAACTCATTGCATAGCATCGCATCACATCCTCCCGAAAAAAAACTTTTTTTACCGAACGACACAACCTGTATGTAAATAACAAACGAGAACAACAAAAACTAAAGGCAGAAAAAGAAACTTAAACGCTACACATCCAAACAGCTCTAGGCAATGGTGTAGAAAATAACACGATCAACGTAATCTCCTTTTCCACAACGGATTCCAGTTCCAGTCCAGGACCAGCTTTACTCCTTCCAGATAAAGTTCCAGCAAAAACTCCAACTTCAGTTCCAGTTCCAGTTCCAGTCCAAGCTCCTCGGCCTTGTTCTCCAGCGTGTTCCAGGTTAAAGCAGAACACTCCGAGAAACACACACAGCAAACAAAAGGACAACTCGACAAGCACAACAAGTCTAGGCCTGAGGAACAACACCATCACCATCACATCACCAGCACCGATCCCATGCCATGTGCACACATCCGAAGCTCGCGTAAAAAATCCAAAACCAGAAAAAAGGAAAATGTGTGGCAGACTTAGCAAGATTAAAAGAACAACACAGCAATAGATATAGCCTCTATACTGGAGCTGAAACTAATGCTGGACTCCAGTTCCAGTTCCAGTTCCAGTTCCAGTTCCAGCCTTTCCATCAAGGGCCATTTCACTCGGGGTCATCCACCAAAAACGTCTTGAAACTAGAGTGGGGAAAGTTTTTAAACACCAGGTGAAGTCCCTACACGCATAGAAATTTATTTACAATCAGATCGGTAAAGCCACTTCAGCATGCCTACTGGTATAATATTTAAAAAGTTTGAATTTACAAATTTCTGTGTAAAAAATTATTCGGAAGAGAAATCGGTTAATAAAATCGCATTTTTCTTTTATATTTTTTTGGACTTTCACAGACGATAGTATAACTTGTAAAAACCAAAAAAGTGTAACAAATCTCATCAAAAACAATGCCGCAATTTGGTGATTTTTGTCGGTAAATGCCTTACCGACTTCATCGGGAAATAATGCAAACCGGTAAATTTGTAATCGGTACAGCCTTTCTAAAATAGAACTCCAAGAAATTATCACCAAAACTGTGAAAACCTGCCTACTTTTCTAAGCGTGTAGTGGATCTTCTCCGATTTTACACCGAATGTGTTAGGGAAGTGAGTCTGATTCTGAAACTGGTTTGGGTCTACAGAACGTATCCACAATCGACATCTTCATGGCATGGCCATGGTTAATGTAGCGAACCGGAGAAAAACCGAAACCGAAACGGTGGCGAGCAAGTGGCTACAGAAGAAGGGAAAAGGAATGAGGGAGTAATGTGGTAATACTGTTAATTCTGTAGACTACATGTGGAATAGAAGGAAGGCAAACGTACATGATCCTGATTACGAGATTGAAGCAACTGCCGGTTCAACTCCAGCTGCCGCTCTCGCTTCACTTCCATCTGAGCTTCCACACGAATTCTTTCCATTTCCTCGGCCGGAAATGAAGACATGTATCCGTTCGTTCCACAACCGTCCACATCTCCTGAACATCTTCGGTTCGACTCGCTTGTTAGCAAAGGCCCTACTCCCTGAATCACAAAAGACAAATACAGAGTCCTCATCAAAATTACCAGCACCAGCACTATCATCAAAGAACTTAATAAAAGGACAGTCCAGTATAGTCACAGTCCAGTCCAGTCCACTGCTCCACCCTCGTGGAAGCATCACTTTCCCGTTCTATGTACATATTTACACCATGAACAACGAAACCTCAATTGGTCCCTAGTAGAGGTCTTTCGATCTCTACTAGGAATTTACACACCTATGCAGGGGCGGATTCAGAAACAGTTCATGGAGGGGGCTAATATGTAACAAATCTATTACATTTACTCCAAAATTCAAAAAACTACGCCTGTTTTTGTATAAATTCTTATCTAGTGTAAATTATAAAAAATTGCGCCTTTTTTGGGTAAATTAAGACAGGGTCTTTCACGTGTAAATTTAAAAAAATGCGTCTCTTCGTAAATTTTTTAAAAACATGTGCCCTTTTTGTGCAAATCTTAAAGAAGGCAGTGCATTTTTAAAAATCCTTTATGGGTCTAGGCCTAGGTGTACTACGCTTCGCAACGCTACTGTCTTTTTGGACAACTTAGGTAAAGTGATTACGTTTAGGTTATTCTTTATACAAAATTCTGTTATTTTACTATAAAGAATCCAGAATTACCAACTGTATGATTTTAACAGGGTTTAAACTGGTAATAGCTAATAATAAGAAGCAAACTCGACTCTCTATGCTTTTCACGAAATTGTTGTAGAGCGAAGGTTTCTGCAATATTTATATAAAAAAGGTCCCGAATATAAAAAAAGTCAAAACGTACTAATAAAAGAGCTTAACAAGCTTCGAAAAAGTTGATGATAAGATAGCAAATTTTAAAATAGGTCAAAAATGAAACTGTATACATTTAAAACAACCTAAAACGTGCTAGTTAAAGTATTTTGAAAACCTGTAACACGAAATTCTTAGTCTTATTGAATATTTCACAGTTTCAAAAGATTCTAAAACAGACTCCTGCTAGTAAATGCGAAAAAACTTCACATAATTATGTTCTACACCTACATTCCGAAAAAATCATATTCCACAAAACTTCAAAATAAAAAACTAACTACTACGTAGTACTAGCATTGCATCGCGAAAAATTCAATATTTATCGACGCGCTAAACTGTGGTATTTTCCTTCTAAATCTTCATCAAATGCTGACAGTTAATGTGAGCGTTTTCTTTTTCTTAGTGGCTAACAGCTTCTTGTTTATGATGGAGATTTATTTTTTTCCTTCGTCCATTTCCACGCCCAGCTTTTAAAGAATACATAGGTGTGGCAGTAGATGTAAAAGTGTAAAACGAGGATATACACAGAATCAATAATAGCTATACGTGTAGGTACATACAATATACAGTTATAAGTTTCGGCCATAACAGTAACCATAATTCTTTGCACGTTAGCAACAATTGTTACACAGATGATTATTATTTGGTATAAACTAAAGGATTTGTCGTTGCACTGTAGACCGAAGACTGGGGACTGTACGTAGAATAGAAAGTAAAAGCGACTCACATTACTCAGCATTGCATTAAAATCCCGAAGTGGAACGCTCACAGGTTTCTTCTTGGATTTCCCTTTATGAGCTTCCTGTCGGTTTTTCTCCAGCTGGTAATCCAACTTGGACTGGAGAAGAGCTGCTTCCATATCACTCTCGAAAGCTCCGCTCACATACTGCAACCGCAAGTCAAAAAACCCGACAACAGAAATTACTAACTTTCATGATTGTGTATATGTAGTTACATACTTTAGCATAAAGGAAAATACGAACATTAGAAAATCAGAATGAAATAAAGTAACGACAGCTACAACCTATAACAGACGCTTAAGAAAACTGAAAGAGGTGAATAAAATAATGAAATGTAAATGACAAGGACAAAGACAATGTCAACATACGTCTAAGTCTCTCTGTCGCCATTCTTCCCACTGAGCATCACTCATTCCGGGTTTACGAACGGGAACATTTTCTCGATGAGCTTGGTCACCTGCGCCAAACTCTGTGCTGGGGGACTTTGAACTTTGAACGGAGTGCGAGGAATTCGTGTTGATGCTCGAGGCCGAAGCGCTTTTTTTCTTTTTAGGGGCCTGCAATAGAACAATATTAGAATATAATATTAGAATAAGAATTTCACACGTATATTCTCATTATAACCCTGAGATAACTACTAATTTCGAACATTTTAGCTGTCCTTGAAATATATGCATATTTTAGGACCTAAAAACTAAAAACGTTCTTTAGAAAGAAAAATCCGTTTCAAATTCATTCTCATGTTATCATTAATAAACTAAATTATTCGATAATTTATAATTACAATTATATTGCCTTTAAAGAGTAACATCAGCAAGTTTTACAGCAACTATTTATTACGTGCCCACCAGACGAAGATTTTCCGTCTCATACTCGTTGCTCTCATTTTATTTCATTTTAAATTGTGTGAAATAATTAAAACAAGAAATTTGTAATAAGAAAAATCTGTAAACGTTCAAAAAGCTATGAATTTAAAAAATATTGCCTATATTTCCGGCAATATTTAATACATTCCTCAAGTTATACTACATAATATCGTTGGTTAACAGGCAAAAGTGTGCATTTTCCATTAAATTGAATCGGACTTTTTTTTCTTAGCCGACGATCTGTAATAAATGTTATGCAAATTATTTGCAACGATCGAGGCAAAATAGACACGATGAAATAGAGTTTCGTCCGGTGGACAATTTTTGATTTTTCTAACTTCCCTAATGTGATGATATTTGGAACTTTGTATTGACAGTAAATCGAGAAGCAAACACGAACCTCTTTGCCATTATTGGAACTGTTTTTGTTATTATTCGCGGATCCAGACTTGGTTTTATTTTTGTTGTTCTGTCCCGCCTTATTCTGTTGACCTGAACCTGCCTTACTCCCTCCTTCAGGATTCTTCGCCTTACTTTTCTTAACTGTTACGAAAGGATCCGGTGCGTCGTCCGACAAAAAGGCAAAACGGGATGATGCAGTCTTGAATGCCATTTCAAATTTTCCAATTTTCAGATGATAAAACCAACGAACAAAACTGTTAAAGAAGTAGTACAAACACAAAGAAGTTAACGCATGTATAATTACGTATGTACATAGGTATTAGTTTATCTTGAAATCCAAAAGAGAAGTAACTATTTGAATAATTGTTTTAGTAGATACTAAGAAATTGCACCTTTTCAAATTATCTTATCCTTATGAAGACAAGGGCTTCTTGCTCTGGTAATTATTGTAGCCTCAAATAACTCAAATTCAAATGCACGAATCAACTGTACCTAAAAACGAGAAAGTAACGAACAAGTTTTAGATAAGTCAAACGTTATCGTTATCGCAAGGCGCAATTATACAATGTACAAATAGAAATAATGATAACAACATAGCTCCACCCACTACAAACATCAAAACAAACCACATCTAAAAATAACAAAAATAAATGCAAATAAAAATAGCACATGTTTTAGCTGGGCGAGGAAAATTAAGACTCTACTTTCCTCTAAAAATCGGCCCTTTTGAAGTTTGAGGTGTGAAAATATAATTATAACTAATCGGTAATTATTACGAAGAAAGGATTTGTAATTACATTAATTACCTCACTTTGGTGATTATTCAGTAAAATGTAGAATGTTGTCAATGGAACACTTGGCACTTGGAAAGTATGCTGGCCACTTGGCTAATCCTTCAACTGATGAACAACCTGAAAAACGGGAAAGAATTAAAAATAATTACACCATTAATTATTAACAAACAACAAAACTACAATACGACCAAAAGCATCACGTCGAAAACACGCATTGAAATATTTCATATTTAGAATAACAACAACAGTAACAACAAAACAAAAAACAATCTGACAGAGCATGACGAATGACAACATTGTTTTGATATACTGAAGCACTCCTCTACACAAAATTCATTGACCTGTCAAAACTAAAATTCCGGCTTTATTTAATGGACACTGACAACAAAACTTAGATACAATCAAGATCAAGAGTTGTAATGTAATTATCACAACGAAACTACGTCGTACACCAGTATGACAGCCCCTTGTTTATCAAATTCAAAATCAGAAGAATACACCACAACAAGTGTAAACAAGCATCAGGTAAAGACTAATTGTAACAACGTAATTTAACTTACTTGACTTCAGTTTGGAATTTTAAAAACTTTTTTTACGTTCAACTGAGCGAGTAGAATGAGTACGTGTTACGGAATCCCATTGTGTGATTTAAAGTTACCACGCTGGATACTTCCAAGATGATTTTTTTCACGGGGTAACTTTCGACTTGACTGCTGTTCGGTTCGTAATCTTTTAATCTTTTTGCAGATGAATTTTGTAGAAACACACGAATAATTTTTAATTTTCATTAATGCTCGTAATTATCTTAATCGTTTAGTTTTGATTTCGTAAGGAGTATTATACAGCGTGGAGAAAAATAGTGACCTTTACCGGGAAATAATAGGAATAGGATTGGCCTTAACGTTCGATTCAATCCAGCACTATCAACTTTTATTTGTGTGCATTTAGTAGTTATTTTTCAAGTCCTTAATTATTATTGATTATTTAATACATTAATACCAGAAAATGCAGTGCATAAAATTTTGTATACTATCCAGAATTCCGCTAGCTAGTTTCAGAGAATCTTCGGGATTTCTAAGCTCAACTGTATTTAATAGTAAGTTACGTAATTCAACAAGAATAATTATCTGTCACATGTTATAACCGGTTTACTTACAGTATTTAATCGTTGACTGTTAATACTTGTCATTTCTAATCCGATTTTGTAAGTTTGATATCTTTGTTTTGCTTTTGTAGAAGTACCACTACGAAATGCAGGACATAGTAAATGGGCAAATATCAGGCACATAAAAGGACTGAAAGATCTGCAAAGATCCAAGGACTTGACAAAGTTTCATCAACGAATGCAAGTAGCTGTAAAAGGTTCGATGGAATAAAATACGATTATGAAATGATTATGATTATTGTCTTATTCTGCAAGATTGAATTTAGCTGGATAGACCCTTGATGTTAAAATCGTAATGATTCAAAGTACAAAAATATAGAAATAATTGGACTCTTAGCCATCTTTTTACCTGTTTTGTTCAAAAATAATGTAAAAAACTGACAAATCTCCTATTTACTGTTTGTTTTTGCATTTTTAGAATTTGGAAGTCCGGACCCAAAGAAAAATAGCAGATTAGCCAGCGTAATTCAGGATGCTAAAGATGCTAAATTGCCAATGGCATCTATTACAAGAATTTTAGACAACATAGGAGTAAGTTCCATGTGATACTACACCATGCATCTAATACGAACTAAAATTACAAATTCCAATATTTAAATGCTAGTGGTATATTACTACAGTAAAGGATTACGAGGATGCTGAAAACTCAAGAATTGCCCTGCCTTAAGTTATTGCTAAACAGTGATGATCAAGTAATAATTGATGCTGATTTTTGGTATTCTTTTTGGACTTCAGAAAGCAAAAAGAGAGTCTAGAAAAGAATTGTGGGGATTAAAAGGTCCAGGACGATCGATACTCCTAGTTGAAATTTTTACTGACAACCGACAAAAGGCCAAAGATGACCTAAACTGGTATCTAAAGAAAGGCGGGTATGTATCAAATATCCTTTCTAATTAATTATTTTTTTGTGAAACTTAAGGGCTGTATTAGTATCAGTCGTTTCAAGCAAATGATGATAGAAGTTTAAATCCTGTTTTCATCGTGTCCCCAATTTCCAGCGGACACTCCTCCCAGTGGATAGACTCGGATGTAACAAATTTATTCCCCTGCGTGGGAACCATCCTGTGTTCCGAGTACAAGGGTAAGCCAGTCCAGGAAGAGCTTCTCGAAGATTCCGTAGCCCATGCTATCGATGCTGGAGCTGAGGACGTAACCTTCGATGATAATTTGGAGTATGGAAAAGTTTTAAACTTTTCATGCGGTCAAACAGGCTTCTACAGAGTGAAACAATTTCTAATCGATGCAGGCTATACGGTAGTGCACACTGATATCGTACACATCCCTCTGACAAGAATCGGAGTCAGTGACGAGGACATGCAAGCTGCTGAGGTTTTAATAAATAAACTCCTCGAGGCCGATATAGTAGTCAATGTTTATGATAATATTGCTTAGAAAAAAACTTTGGCAATACTAAAAAACAACAATCCTAATTATTATCAGTATCATGAAGGTGGTGACGCCGATGAGATAATAAAATGAATAAAGTTTTCCAGTTTAGTCAAGATTTCTATTTAAAAATTCAAAATGCAGCAGCTTACTATACGTATTTTATTGCACATTATTTAACAAGTTGTTTTTGCTTTTTGTTGCTGTTGTAATTGCTGTTAAATTACACTACCTTTGCTTAAACTTTACACTATTACAGTTTCACTCCATCCAAATCTAAATCTAAGTTCGAATCCGAATTCAAATCGAACCAAATTAATCCAACAACCAATAACTTAAGCATCTACATACGAATTATTACTTGTTATCCTACGTGTACCTGGGTTGTATTCCTCCATTCAACCGATGAATGCACTCCACTATCAACTTATCAGTGACAACGACGACTAAAGTTCAATTAATTCAATGTAACTTCTTACTCAAGAACAATTAATTACTAATTAAAAAATTAAATAACTAACATCGCAGTAGTTAGTAACTCATAATAACTACTAGTTTCAGTCGGATATCTAAACAATAATAAATTGCAATTTCGTAAAATTCTTCACACAACTGAATTAAACAAATACCGAAGTAATTACTACACCACACTAAAATTGCCTTCGTGTTAATTACTTATTATCTTTTTACGAAATCAAAAAACTCATTAATTATAACTTAACGCGCGTTCTTGTGTCCTACTTTCAGACATAGCATTTATCAAACTACTGTCAACTGTAATCCATGATAATAATTAGCAAGATTGTTGCAATCAACAATTGACAAGAAACTAATAATATTCATTTTCAAAATCCAAGTACAAAAAATATCAATAGTCCATAGTTAATTATAATCCTGGTTTTAATTCTAGTTACTGCAATCAGAAACAGCCTTGTATCAAGTTATGCTTCGCCATTAATTAATTGATGCCGTACCTAATTATAAGTAACTTTAGTTAATTACAAATAATTTAAAACCAAACGACTCTCAATTACAACTAATTATTTTAATAATATAGTACGGAACAATAACCAATCGTTCCTTGTCATGAGTGAGTAATAATGTACCTAAATAATTTAATTAATCAAATCTGTGTTCTCTTTACACACTGGAAGAAGAGCATATATAGTGTGCTGGAGCTGGAACTGGACCTGAACGCAATTACAGCGATCGATTTGCCATCACAATAAGATCATTACCATTAATTCTTTTGCTTCGGCTTAAAACATGCAGACATTAAAAAAATTACTAGCAAAAAAATTAATTAAATACATCTTACAAGAATTCCTTCAACGATCCAATAATCGTAATCCTTTATAGAGTAATCAGTACCTGACAATAATTATTATTTCCAATATCCTAATATTCCAAATTCAAATTGTAGTAATTCCCCTAACTAGCACAATCTACTTTTGATTAACTCAGGTCGGTAACTAAATGTAATGGTAAGAATTTGAAGAATGGAGTCAAAAGAAATTGAGAGGAGTTGGTGTTTGTCAGTTTGAAGATAATCCAAGTGGAAACAAGAAACTAATTGCTAAACAAGGTCTCACTACATCAGAATACGTCACGACTCT